>JARQZK010004370.1:185000-222500 GCA_030704885.1 Cynegetis impunctata
CTATTATGAAAGTATACAGTAATTATAAACCTAATCAACATACCAATCGCAAAAGACAATCGACGATCTTCTGCGCATATAACTAAAATTAATTCAATGCAAAATATATATTAGATTGACAGAAATTTTCAATAAGACGATGTTGTGTGAACAATTATGTCTTCTTGAAGATTCAGATAGCTCAATTATGTAGCTGATAATGGTTTGTGACTTTTTAAACATTACAGGTAATTTAACTTCGCAGACTGAATAATTTGAATTCCTATAATATCGCGGAATTGGTGCATTCTTTTTGAGTTAATCTTCAATTTATAGGATTTCGTAAGTTCTTTAAAGTTGGTAGATACAGCCGTTCCAAAATATATGTATGTATGTAAATATATATATATATATATATATATATATATATATACAACTGTCATAAAATGATTCCTCAGCTTATATAATAATTTTCATAACAGAATTTTCTCTATTTATATAATAATTTTCACTTATGATCTTCCTAGTGCTTGAATTATTTCCGTAAAATATCTTCCATTTTGTTTAATCTTGTGTGGAACTTTTGATTCAGTTTGTGAAGTCTATTTTTGATTGGTTCTATGTTTGTTCTTGCGTATAGTAGCTCATTGGAGGGGTTGTGTAGTCTGTTTAGTGGATGTCTTATTCTGGTGATTGTACGTAGAGCTGATCTTTCTGCTATTTTTATGTTTTTGAGCGTTGATGTTTTGCAGTTTGCGTAGATTGTATGTGTATACTCTATCAAAGGTCTGCATATTGTTTTATATATTTTGACTGCGTTTTTAAGGCTTATCCCTCTGTTCCCGTATGTTAGGTGTCTGAATTGTTTTGCTCTATTTATTGCTTTTTTCTTTATTGACTGTGTGTGAAGCTTGAAATTTATTTTATTGTCAAACAAAATTCCCAGGTATTTCATAGAAGATGCTGGTGTTTTATTCATTCCGTTTATTGTTATTGTTGGTGAATTTTGTGTGATCTTATGGTTGTAAATAATGTATTGACACTTATTAGGATTTGGATTAGGAACCATGCGTTCGTTTTGTCCATGAGTTCTTGTATTTTGTTAGTACATTTCTGTTATGTTTTTTCATGTGTTACTAGTAAGGTGTCATCTGCATATTCTAAGACATACTGATTTTGGTTGAATTCAGAGCATATATCGGAGCAGTATATATTATATAGTATCGGTGACAGAGGGGATCCTTGGGGTGTTCCTTGTTCTGGAGAGAAGTATTCGGATGTTGTATTGTGTATTCTCACTGTTAGTTATCTGTTTTCTAGAAACTTTTTAATTATCTTTATTAGGTATTTGGGTGTCTTTGGTTTATTTAATTTATATAGTAGTCCCTGCAAGTATTATTATCTCTAAATTTTACACCATCGAGTTGATTTTTATTAAACTTCAAGAAGCTTTCGGTAAGTCTATATTAATTTTTTTGAAGAAAATCTATTCAGAATGAAGAAATATTTCATTTTTTTCAATATATTACCACCTAAATACCTATGTCATTTCCATTTAACATATTTTTCTTTTTATTTTTCCATTCATTGTACATATTTCATTAAATTTAACTTCGGTCGGTTTAATTTACATTTAAACCTATTCAATATCAACACTTTTATATGAAGTTTGAGAGTAATTTACTTTGAGCAGCAAAGAAACTGGATGTTTCATGTAATACGTTTTCACATCCTCAAGTATATATCCATTTAATTGAAATCTTCAGGATTAACTATCTTTAATTTGTTATATCGAAACGTAAATCTACTATCTGTAAAAATCGAGCTTTCTATGAAGTTTGAATTAATCCCTCTTCAATTGTTCATCGTCATAAACATCGAACATTTAGTCCTTCGAAAAAATTCCTAAGCATTCGAAATCCTTAATTCGTATCGAAACATAAAAATGCCATCTTCCCTCTGTGTTCCCGAAGATTTATGATAATCGAAAGAAATCGAGTTTGTAATGGCGTGAGATGTCCGTAGACAATAGACAATAAAAAATAAATTATAACCGAACCTTTGAGAGAGTACGTTACGTTTGTTTAATATGAGTTAATCATGCAACATTTAAATATAAAATACCCCGTACGTAGTGGTACAGCCAGGAAAACGTGTTTAAAACAAACCATCGCCAGATTTGAGGCGATCTACCCCTTATATCCACTGATTGACAACAACTAACGATTCTGTTAAAAATTCTCGGATATCTTCGATGCTTTCTATGCAGATTGAATCAGTTTCGGGTCGTTTGTATACGATGACTTATTGGAGTTCGAAATAGTGAATAAAGATTTCTTTGAGAATTTCATTTGCATAAATATTAAATTTCTTAACTTTCATACGGAATGCGAAAAATATGATAATGGTATTTTTAAAACAATAATATCAGTCGAGTGGTAACTTTTTTCTATAAAAGAATACCTGCCACAACGTTGAGAATCTGGAGATGAATAGGTTTAGCGTGCTCCGAGTGATATTCATAAAAAGCGGACTTACAAGTTCCACAGTTTTTTCCATTCAATTTAATTTCATCATCTGTCTGATAACTAATTAAGATATGTGCCCTTATCTGAACTACAATAAGAGGAATAATTTAAATTTTCCAGTATCCCTCAATTTATAGTTGAGAAATATCACACAAGTTTATCTCTACATTTTAAACGATATGTATATTAGTTAGTTCATCAGAAACATAATTGAGAAATAGAACTCAATATGGTATATAAGAGTAGACGCATTTCGTCATCATGAAGATACATAATATTTATTGGTGATGAACTGTGGTATATATCATATATTTCCCGAAAGTAAAAAACTATATATATATATATATATATATATATATATATATATATATATATATATATATATATATATATATATATATATATATATATATATATATATATATATCCAACGGCTCCAGCGGCTCCCATTGTACCAAATGAGTTGAAATTTGATGTGGGGTTGTTTAAAACAAAAACATAACTATCAAAATTTGGGTAAATTTCTGCATCTGCCGCCATTTTAACTCAGATGTTTCTTGTTTTCTCGTGACTTATGAAATTTTGCCCAACTCCACAGCTTTTTCAGATTGAGTTACAAGTTTGAAATTGAACATGGATTGAGTTCATGTTGAAAAACGTTTTGTTCGTTAGTTTCACATTTTTTCGTCAATAGCGCTGCCCTTACAGATAAAAAAGTTCATATAAACTTTTGTCTGGAGATATAGGGTTTTGAAATTAATATTTTTCATTCGTTTTTTAACACAACTTTTGCAAATAATAAGTTATTTGCACGAAATTTGGCACCCCGGTTTTTTTTGACGTGGGAAATCATAATTTCGTATTAATTGTTATGTAGCACCTAGAGGGCGCTGCGTACGCTGTCATTATTTATTTCAAGTTTTCCTAACTTCTTTGACAGTAAACTTTTCGCGCTTTTCATGAAAAATCCTTATTCCCACATTCTTTTCGAGTAGAAAAGGTACAATTCCTTAAACACGCTGGATGTGATCGTTTTCGAGATATTTACAATTTTCTATATCGATGTACGTTACTGCTCTTAGGGGCTAAGTGAAGTTGCTGAGAACATTAAAAAAACTTAAGTATCTGATAGATCTCGTCAAAATAAACAACTTTTTTCCTATGAAATGTTTATCAAGAAATTATTTCTTTTCAAGATACAGATGGTTGAAATTTTCCTAAACAAAAAGTTATTTTTAAAAAAACGAAAAAAATTTCAATTTCAACACCCTGTATCTCCGAAAAGAAGCATTTCCGGACATAAGTTTATATACTTTTTTTCTTAAAATTGTCTCAGGAATACGTCATTTGAATATTTCAACGTACTCATGTTACACCGTGTATACTAAAATAAATCTGCCGTTGCTGTGAAAAAACCAAATATTCTTACTCTAACAGTAGTTCATAAGCATATTGAAGATATTTAGAGAGAGCAAAAAGTTTAAATCTGTTCATCAACGAGGTTCCTGAAAATCTTATATTTATCAATATGCAGGAGTTCCCAGAAGTTAAATCTGCGGTAATTATTTTTTTAATAATTTTCGTGATAAGGTGATCATTATAGCTTAAATATTTGTTTAGTTTTCAAATTTCCAATTGTATGCCCATATAGAATATGTCAAATACGTTACAGTTGACCTATAAAACCCGTTCATTTCTACGAAACATGAATTTATTCTTTATCAAACTTATCAATGGAATAATCTATTTTTATATAGATACTTCCTAGAAATAAAATTTTCTAAAAATGTATCCAAATATTTAAAATTGGATGATTACGTAGACAAATTCAGCGATTATCTGTTTATACTGTTTCTTTAAAATGAGATCTTATATTGTCAGATAAGCATTATTCACTGCTGTTTCTTTTGAATATATTTACTTCTTTAAAGTTCGTGGCACATTCTACATAGGTCGTGCAATTAGAAATTTCAGAACTCTAATAAAGGAGCACTAAAAATTGAATTGATCATACTGTGAATCACTATACCGAAGTATTACAGATATAATATATCAGATATGTTGATGAATATATAGGTATGCATTCTGAGACCCTGGTTTATGATACAATTTGAATTTTCCCTATTTCTGAATATGTTACACATGAATATAAATCATTCTGAATTAATGATCCTTTGGCGTTTCCACAGAAACTTACATATTTAATAACAATAAATAGTGCGATCTTCTGAACCACAATCCAGTTTCCCATGCAGTCGCTGTGGTAATGAAACGCGTCTACGCAAAATAGACTCTTTGATACATGTCAACTCTTTTGCTGAGAATGTATTTCGATCATATAAATTTCAATACTATCGTATTTAAATTACACAATTATCATAGAAGTATATATAAATGTCTTTTAATAACGTCAATTTACTGCTCACTTATATCTTGGTAGAATATTTTTCAAAATTATTAATCAAATGTAGTAAAACACAAACTGAGTTTTTTATCAGCTCTTGATAATGTCTAGTAAATTTTAGTGAAATCGATCCAAGTGTTTTATTTCATTTGATTAATAAATGTAATGAACATTGCACAAAAAAGAATATAAAAATATAAAAACACTGTTTCTGAACAGAATTGAATAATAATTAAATAATCTTAACGACTATTACGAGAAGCTCACCGGCGATCGCTATACAAATGATTTCAAACTTACTGAACATCTCTGATGTATTGATACAAACATAGACTATCGTTGAGAAATACATTTTACGTATCTTCTTTCTAAGGTCGAGTACTTCTTTGACTACCCCCGTACACTCACCAAAATCATTGAACAGTGTAATTATATCATAGTAGATCGACAGAAATAACATAATATTCTACATCAAAAGTTAGTAATACAAATTTTCATTACGAAACGTCGTTTTTGTTCACTCATAGCAAGGGAACATTATAATTGTATTATGCATAAGCTGAAATATATTATTGTAGTTAGTTATATCAACAGGTCCATGAAAATTTTTTTTCAAATATAACTATTAATGCAATCGTATAGGTTATTTGAGAAACAATTTTCATCGAACGCATATCTTACACTCGTTTTAAGCATGTTAGCAACAACGTTTTTGTACGATTCCAATTATGTGATCGATGAGAATTAGATTATATCATACGAAATGTAGAGTATACGTGACCCTGACGTGCTTAAAAAAAGTTTCAAAAGATCTATTGAAATTGTTTTGTTTCTTATATGGTGTTTTTCGATATTTCAGCGTACGATTCTTCACAATGTGACTTTGGACTGGCCTCAATGGCAAAGGTCAGTAATTAATTTTATTCTACCTACTAATTTAAGCACGCAGGGTCACATGGCGTTAATCAGTTCAATTGTCTTTTTATGGTGGGCATTCAGGACAAATTCGACCTAATTTCTGAATTAGTAATTAAATTTTCGATTATACATATTATTTATATCAGATGAATATTTTAAATTTGCATGTTCTTAGTTTCTTCGTTAAAGAACCACGTTAAAGTAATGATTGTAAAGTACTTACGCATTTCATACCGAAAGGAAACAATAAATATAATATTAGATATTGAGAAGTTAGGATGACTATCAAACAACACTGTATATTTATATTTTATTCAAAAAACAATAATTCTTCTTGATTTAACGAAGGAGAATTATCATTCTTGTACATTCAGTTTATACAATACTATATGCATAAAGTACTGATGTTCTTGTGAAAATAATATTGCGCGAACTAAACACATAGCGCGAAAAAAGTCTCTTTTTGTAATTTCAGATCATCAAAATGTAGAAATGTCTTTCATAATTGATGAACTATCAGTTAATCAAAATATTTTATCCATAAATGATTTCTGAATATTGATTTTTTGCTACAGTTCTAACTGATTTGGGATAATCTCTATAAATTCATATATATTAAACAAAAAACTAATTATAAAAGGGTTGGCCAAATACTTACATTGAAACTACATTCAATTGAATAAATGCTATATAAAATTGCTAATAGGTTATATAGAGATCAATTGTGTTGGAAGATTATTGGAAAATTCAAAGCAAAAATATGTTATACATATTTTTTTAAATGTTCGATGAAAGTCGTTATTAATGTAAATATTAACTGATAGTCTATGTTTACATCAAGAAAATATTTTTAAATTCTTTCTCAATATAAAAAAGTACAAAAGGTGATGCAGTTTATATTATTCATTCATAAAACATCTCGTGACTAATAATTAAAAAGCTTCATTACCGATTGAAGTAGCAGAATAAATCGGTTAGATTTTCTTCCTTAAAATTCAATAATTAGTGATAAGCGACCCGTTCAGAAAAATATCTCCATAATTCATTTATTAATCTCTTAATGCATTTCCTTAACGAAATCGAAAATTTAATGAAGCATGGTCTTTTCAATGGAGCTTCCCATTATTCTCCTAATGATATGAAAATCGAACCGCTCACAGTGAGTTATAAGAGCTTCCAAGATAATTCTTTAGGCACCCTCTGTTTCATTAGAAGGGCTTCATTTTGGCGATATTTACAAGACTCTAAGGGGCGTTCATGTGAAAAAATTATACATAGGTATTATTAGAGGATGTTGACGTATCGTTGTGATTAAAACGCATACTTGGCTTGAGCATCACTGTTTTATGCATAACTTTAAATATATATATATATATATATAGATATATATATATATATATATATATATATATATATATATATATATATATATATATATATATAATATACAGGGGAAGGTGGGGCAGAACCGCATAAGTGGGTCAAACCGCATAGCACTGCAAATTTGTCAAATTTAGTGCCATCTATCTTTGACTACGTGTAAATGAACTTCATGGTAGTTAGAGGAAACCCGCAAATTTTGATGCGTTGATCTGCATTACCGATGAGTCAAAATACGAATTAAGTTTCTGTGAACTGCTACAGTGAAAAGTTAAGAATTTTGTTACCTAAACAAGTGATAACAAAGTCCTATTTCGATAGATTCATATTAATAACTATGTAATATAACCTTCATATTATCTACTGTGTATATTATTCGCAATTATAGATGTATGGAATTGAAAAAAATTGAAACCTTCCAAATTATAGGTTATAGGGCAAAATCGCATACCAACATGGCGGATAAAACCGCACATGTGCGGTTTTGCCCCGCATATGTTTACATAGGATTAATAATATTTCTATGAGTGCGTACTACGGACAAGAGGTAAAGATATGGTTAAGATCGAATCCTGGTCGCGTCGTAACACATTTCCAGATAGCAAGATTGTTGGACACCGCATATGCTAAAGCTGTTACTTTGGAAACGGCCATAAATTCGTTTTCAGAAACTGGAATATGGCCATTAAACGAGAATGTGTTCACAGACGTTGACTTCGCTGCTTCTGATGTGACCGAAAGGGACCAGGTTGAAAATGAAAATGTACTGAAGGACCAGGCTGAAAATAATGTGAAAATGGAGAAGCTCATTGTAAGGGATCGGCAGACACCACCACCAAGCACAAGCAAGAGCGTATTCCTTGAAACTGCAACTGAAGAAGAAACGATGACCAATGAGGCACTTCCAAGCTGCTCCAATTTCAGTTTCACAATACCACCTACAGATGTTTGCCCCATTCCCAAGGGAAAACGTAAAGAAACTAAACGTCATAGAGGGAAATGTGTCGTAGAGAGGGAAATGTGTCGTTTTAATATCAACGTCGTATAAAACAGAATAAGAAACAAGCCAGAACCCTAAGGCTGAAACTGTGAAGAAAAAAGGTTCAGTTTGGTGGGCAGATGAGCAATACGAAGATTCCTGTTGTTCGGACAAGAGAATCGTCAACAGACTCGGAGAGTGACACTGACAGTGATCCCCAATGTGCTAATTATTGTCGTAGGTTGTATTCGAAATCGAAGAGGAATGAAGGCTGGGTGCAGTGTCGAATGTGCAAGAAGTGGTTCCATGAAGACTGCAGGGGTCTGTCAGAGGACGACTTAGAAAGCTTTACGTGCAATATATGTTTACATAACTAAGTGAATCAAATTTATGAATTTTATGCCAATGAAAGGTTATGTTTTGTAAGAGCGGTTTTGCCTCTCCAGAGGGACGGTATTACCTCAGGGGGGTGGGGCAAAATCGCCATATTATCTTTTAGGGTAAATATTTTTTTACTACTTGTTCTACTGTTTTATATAGAGAGAGATATTTTATTTAAAATATATATTCATTCACGAAGGCTTCTGTACTTTTTCTCCAATTTCTAGTGATAAGTATAGAAATCAAAAAATAACAAAGCTTAGGTGTGCGGTTCTGCCCCACCTTCCCCTATATATATATATATATATATATATATATATATATATCTATATATATATTTATATATATATATATATATATATATATATATATATATATATATATATATTATCAAAAATCCCAATTACCATAAAATGGTGTAGGGTGCAATATTACAAATCAAATTAATTTGTTGGATTTCATTCCCATGTACGAACTTCGTCCACACTCTTTTGTCCATGGCCATATCCATTGCTTCATTCCAGGTTTGTCCTTTCTCTTTTATTATTTCGGTCAGGGTATTATTCCACATTTGTTCTGGTCTTCCTCTCCTCTTCCTCCTATGTATTTTGGCCTCCCATATTTGTTTCACTGGTCTCTCCTTGTTCATTCTGTTTAAATGCCCCCACCAGCTAAGTTGTCTTCTATCGATGAAATTCTCTAAGGGCTCGATCTCTAGGTCTTGACATATTTTATCGTTTCTTATTTTATGCATTATAGTCACGCCCTTCGCTCTTCTAAGGTATTTCATTTCCACTGCTTTAATCTTACTTTTCTGATTTTTGTTCAGGGCCCATGACTCACATGAAAAGGTCAGTGTCGGTCTATAAATTGCCTTATATACTTTCATCTTTGTGCTCTGAGAGATCTTTTTCTTACTTATGAAACTGTTGTTCATCATATGGTATAATTTTATTGTGTTTTCTATTCTTCGGTTAATTTCTATGTCTTGTTTTCCGTCCTTACTTAATTCTACACTCTTGTATCTGAAATTCTCTACCTGTTCTATTTTTGTTCCATCTATCTCTATGTTTATTTCTTCCTGATCTCCTATCACCATAACCTTCGTCTTTGTCTTATTAATTTCCATTCCGTAGTCCTTAATGATATTCCCCCAGATTTCCATGTTTCTCTGTAAATCCTTTTCCCGTCCAGATACTACGATTATGTCATCCACAAAAGCATATCCCGATCCTTTGCATATTCTTGTATCCAACTTGAAACTTCTTAGTTATTTTCGTGCATTCCTTCAGAATTTCGTTCATGAAAATTAGAAACAGCACCGGACTCAAACTTCCTCCCTGTCTTAATCCTGCTTTTGTATGAAATGTCTTTGATATTCAGGCTTATTTCTCGGTTTTTATTCAATTTATAGATAATCTTTATGACTGTCATCAATTTTCCACTTATTCCTCTTTTATCAAGTATTGTCCATAGTTTTGCTCTTTTAACCTTACCAAAGGCATAACTTTATATGAGAAACTTATCATACTTAATAAAAATATATATTTTTTTGTTGCCATTAGATTGAAAACATTTATGGTCATAAATGAAAGTCTACTGTTTCGATCTCATTTTATTTGATCAGTACTGCATACGGGATGGGGTACATTTTGAAATCTTCCCTATATCTAATGACCCAATACTTTGGTCTATAAAGACGGCAGCACCATCACAGTGGAGATTTATTCCAGGATATGGGTTTGTCTTCAAATAAGAGTTCACTATTTTCAATTCTTCAAGTGAATAATGTTTTCTGAGGTTATTCAGTGGAAGCGTTGCAATATTCATAGACCAAAGTAGATCCTTCAATGAATATAAGTAGCGTACAAGAGGAGCTTTAACGATTCACTCCATCCCAAGTGTGCAGTACTTATGAGATCAAATAAGATCGAAACAACTATCTATAGTTCTCGAATTGGGAGTGAATTGCTATGTTTCCATTAATTATCATTAGTGTAAGAGAAACTGTGAAATCCTCAGTATTCGGGTACATACAGCTGGCTCTCTTGTAGGGTTATTTGATAATTTTCAAATGACTTTCGTCTTTCATATTTTAATATTGTTAACTTCTCAAGAAGAAAACCCAATATTTATAGTTAACAATGTAGTAGTGAAACACAAATCTAGTGAGTTTTTCATTTTGATTATTCTTTCACCAAAATTAATGATAAGAATTTTGTTTCTCTTACTCACTGCAAGTTTGTAACGGTAAATATTATATTTATCGGAGTTGTAGAACTGTCTTGAAGCGAGGAATTATTTTTAGGCTAAACCACATCAATCAGCTTATTCGGTAACCGTCATATATTTCGATAAATAAAAAATCTGATCCACCAGCTCATATCACTCAAAGATCTTTAATTGAAATAGTATTTCTGCATTAGTTGAAAATATACACTGCCAGACTTTTATTCAAAAAATTTGATCAGTTCACTTACCTTCGATTCGAAGATTTTTGTTAAAATCCTTGTTAACCGATTTCTGATTTCTTTTTGGAAATTCGAAGTTATATCTGAATTACATCATGGATTCGTTGAGAACAGAAATGTGGAGACAGCTATCTTCTAGTCAGCAAATTCTATTATCATAACACTTGAAATGACAGAATAACCTTTTGTCATTTTTTATCTATCCAAGGTCTTTGATTGTAAAGAGCATCACTAATTACTTGAGTGGCTGGAAAGCAGCAGCATTATAAACCAGTTGAAACTGATATAAAATTATCTCAGCAATAGGAAGTAGATAGTTAAAATGTAAGTTGGAAATATGACTTGAACTTGAAGATATAGAACTGAAGATGGAAGTTCCTCAAGGCACTGTGTTGGGTAAATTGAGCTATGTGATATATATTTGAAGATTGATTTCTACAAAATTATAGTTCTATCACATATACTCTTATTCTGACAATTTCAATTCAATGGATGTTTCTTCTGAAATGGTGGCTTAAGAACAACTTTTATGGTCGTTGCTCCTTGGTGCAGCGATATTGAATAAGTGCTCACGTTACAAAATAATTAATGTTTATTTCTCAGTACAGAAAGATATAAAATTTTACATCACTATAAGGTTGATGGTGAAAACAATATTGTCATCATAACCTTCTAAAGTGGGGACTTTATATCGAATACCTTTGGAGAAGGCCCAACATGATTATATATACTCTGTTTTGCTCTTAGAGACCATTTCAAACATTTTAATATGTTTTTTATTCAAACCTTCAATCTATAATGTCTGATGGTATTACATTCTGGGGAGGATCCCAAGAAACCGATTTAAAATATGTTTGTTACTTAAACATGGGCACCGAGAATAATTGCCAAGCTTGAATGTAGACAGTCGTGTGGAGAAGTTTAAGAAATTATTTTACATTCATATTATATTGACAGTATATTCACCGGTTACTTATGTTCATTAATTTGTAGCCTGAATATTCTGAAAAATGAGAATATCTAGCGTTCGGCCGATATTTACATATAGGGGTACTAAATACTTGGCTGTGTCCCTCGTCAACTCTTTTCCTAAGCAACTTCAGTTAGTGAGTGTTACAAGATCTTAAAAGAATGAAATTCACAAATTAGTGGTACTAACTATATTTAGTTAAATTTTTAAAATATATTTAGAATTGTAATTTTTCTTTTCTATAAATGTGCGGTTCTCAAAGGCAAATCTACCGAAATGATAATTCATTCCTCCTCTTGAATAGAGAACTAATTTTCGCAGCTCCAGAAACAAATATTTTAATTTCATTGATACTAGTTATAAGTGACATACTAGCATACTATAATGTGGAAACGACTTTACTTTTTGGCAAATATACCAGATATTGAATAAAGAATATTCCTTGATTTAACAAAGCTTACAATTCAAAAGTTTTTGGAAGATGAAAAAGTTAAATA
Source organism: Cynegetis impunctata (assembly GCA_030704885.1). Classification (NCBI taxonomy): domain Eukaryota; kingdom Metazoa; phylum Arthropoda; class Insecta; order Coleoptera; family Coccinellidae; genus Cynegetis; species Cynegetis impunctata. The sequence goes on from JARQZK010004370.1 coordinate 197,508, forward strand.
TTTTTCATTATAAATTTCTGTAATACAAAGAGAATGTTCAATAAATCAAAAAAGCGTTACGTCATTAATTTGGCATTTCCGGATTTTGATTAATAATGATCGCTTGGAAAAGTTTCCATAAATAGTAATTTCGATTTTTCGGGAGACTTATTACCTCAAACTCACCCTCCATTATACTCCGGAGATTAATTTGCTTTCGTTCTTCTTTAAAACATCTTCCGATATAATTTGGGAATGAGGTAGGAAGGGGCGAGGGCGACGCTCCGATGTGGGGTTGCATTTTTTATGTGTAGATATTCTTCTACCCCTTAATAAGGGATGAAAAAAATGAGTCACGCACGCGGTGCACCCTCGAGAAATGAAGCCGTCTTAGGCACTTAAAACGTACCCGCGGGTTTAAAATATTGATCTGAATACTCTCTCTCTCCTTCGTCCACACACAACACACAAACTCGCCAATTTCCGATAAGGGGGCCTTAATACTAATTCAGTTTTCGCATATTCAGCAACTGCCTTGAATTTCGGATGGAGCGTCAGTTTGAATACCGAATAAGAATGGCCGTATTTTATTTCTTTACGGTTTCTAGGGATGTTATACATTTCTGGCATAAATTTTTTTAGCTCCTTTTAATAGTCAAAACTGACCAAATATCAAGAATAATTTTTCCTTTTATTCTAGTCTCAATATATATTATTCATAATTAAACTCAATTGATACAAATTTTCACATAATTTATTGATAATGCGTTAACGCGTTAAGGAGTACTACTTCGTTGGATACTGACTGAACAGTGGTACAATTCTACAGATGCAGATATTTATATACAATTATTTAGGCAATTCAAACATAAGTTGCATTGTTGTACCATTTCAACAACGGGCTAATTGCAAGTTCTTCGCGATCATTGAGAAGAAGAACCAGGTACTTCAATTTATTGATTTGTAGATTCAGAAAAATTTAAATTTTCACCCTTATTATCATCATTCAATATTTCGAAGTCTGGGCTGAATGAGTGACCCACATTAATTAAATGAGAAAAAACATACATAATTTAACAAGAAAAAGCAATTTGTTAAAAATTCGTTCTTTATTTGAAAAATTATTTGATAAACAAATTTGATCAACGTAAATTTGATATAAAATAAATATGTAATCCATTCATAAAATATTTTCAATAATTTTTCAATTAATTCACTTATAGTTGAAATAAATGAAATCTGAAATACTTCCGGAAAAATCATCTTAAAATTTTGAAAAACTTTTTTCATCAAAGCTGATTAAATTATTCAGTTATGAAATGAAGATTATAATCTCGATAAATTTCGTTTATTCCTATTTAATTTCATCCTCTTTTCAAGCCAGAAATAATCCTCTTGGGATGCTTAGGGAGTTGATTTCTGGCACTTGGTAATTAAATAGCCATCAACGTTTTAACCCCTTCATTGTGCAACAGGTGGCATTCTTGGATTCGAAAGGGTTTTGAATAAATTTCTGCTTTCATTTTAAATACCTCTCTGGATTCACAATGGAGAGAGCGAATTGGCAGTGAACATAAATTAACTATTTTTGTGTGTTTTTATATTTTTTAATTGTTTTGTATATTATATGTGAATGGTGTGTCTAAATTCAGGCAAAAATTTATTTTAATAGAAAACATTTATGATGAACATGATTTATTTTTATTGATTTTTAAAGTATGCCGCATAGTACTATGTACTCTTTTGTCGTAGTTTGCGCTTGGAATGAAAATCACAGAATTTCGTTAATATGATGTTTGATTTTCTCTATTATATATTTTCCAGAACTCGTTAACATAAATCCCAGCTTTAGAAAATATTGTGGTTTTGTGTTGAAAGTCTTGCTGAACGATCAGTTTTTTAATACTGTCACCATAAATTGTGTATACTTATATTCTCTCTAAAGTTGAACCACCACATTTAGTACGATAACTACAAATTGTAGCTTCTACACCTCCACTATTTTTTCATTAAAGTTCAACAATGCAAAGTTCAACAAAGGCTCTTCTTTCATGTTACGCATTTTTAATTATCTAAAAATGTCAGCTGTCACGATGTTTTTTTTTCGTTGCTGACACTTTGTCGCACAAATATCACAAATTCCATACGCTACGAAAGGTAATTCTATATGATTAAAAATGTTTATGAACATAGGTTCACAATCGCTTTTTCACCGATCTACACGGTAATTTCAAGATTTTTTGTCTCATAAGTCTTTCAGTTTCTCAAGAATTCTTGTAAAACATTTTATTTCTTATGTTCATGATAAAATTTTTTATTGTATTGAAATATATCATTTTAATTCATTTTAAAGCTACAATTTCATCCGGCTTATTAGAGAAAACCGTGTTTATTTTTTTTGTGATAACGTTAAATGATATTAAAACGTACTAGAAACCGAAATGTTTTTGAACAAAATTTATTTTAGAATCTAACAGGCACAATAAATATTCTGGTAGACGAGAGGGGAAATGACTCCTGAAAAATTAATTCCTTGCAGAATCTTTCAACTTCTCGTCATGCCTAAGGCTGCGGTTATAGTGGATGCGTTTTCTGACGACCAACTAGTCGGACGTACACGTCAGAACTGATCGTCAGACAACGGTGGTTATAGTCAATGCGTATTTTTTTCTGTGTTCGCGCCTAGACTGTCATTCGTAACTTACATAAAACATGGATATCAACAATAATAATTTTGAAGAATATTATCAGTATGTAGAAAGTCCGCTATTAAAAGTTTTATTACTGTCGGGAAAAAGTGAATATGTCGAAAACTAATGATATCAATTTTTCAATATCCATTTTGACGTTCGCACAAAGTCGCATGAAATATCAAAGCGTTTGAACGACTTCTAACCTCATCGGACGACCGATTCGCAAACACTATAACCATAGTGATACATTATTATGTATTTGATTCATTCCTGCGACATCTGACGTGTACGTCCGACTAGTTGGTCGTCAGAAAACGCATCCACTATAACCGCAGCCTTACGCTCTACAGCGTAATGAAAAGTTTGAGCTGAATATCTCAAAAGGTACAGGAGCTATGAAGCGAAACAAGAAAAGTCTTGAAATTACAACACCCTGTAGATCAGTAAGAAAGTTTTTGTAGAACATTCCTATATTTATAGGAATTCTCATCATGTAATAAACAAAATATATATATATATATATATATATATATATATATATATATATATATATATATACCTATATATATTATATATAAATATGTATATATATATATATATATATATATATATATATATATATATATATATATACCTATATATATTATATATATATATATATATATACAGGGTGTCGCACCGGGAACTGAATCGATCGATATAGAACAAAGTACTGATCAGAAAATTTTGAAAATTTAGATGATTACTAATGTCGGTGTGGCCAATATAACCAAAATAACTACAAGCAGCTAGCACTTCCGCTTATACCGGAAGTCGATACCAACTTTCTTATTTCAAATGGAACACCCTATATATTTTAGGGTTTTCGAAAAGAGCATAAAATTCTGAGTCGAAAATGTAGAGAATACTCTATGCCTAAACCTAGCCGTTTCAGAGATATTTGACATTTTATAGAAAATTTGACAGGTGCAACGGTTTACAAGAACCGGTGTAACTTTCTTCCTGTTAAAGATACTCATTTGATTCTTGTCACATGAAAAGAACACAAGAAGAACTACGTTTTACAACTGAAATTAATTCAATAATATCATACCAAGTGTTCCGTTTTTTGCGTTACATTTCGTCAACTTCAAACCGCGAAAACTTGTTTAGGTTAAATGGAACACCCTGTATTTTTTTACGTCAAGTTATGTGAAATTGAATTCTCTTTTTTCTGATATTAGCATTGTGGGGGTTAAGGTTACAACTTTTCGAAATATTTGTGATATTATTAGAAATTCATGAATTGTAATCATTTCATCAAAATAGCCATGATTAGAAACAATCGGTCATTATCTTATGTCAAAAAATGCCAGGCTGTGTAAATTATACCCTCGAAGACTTTTTAGATTTATTTATTATTTATGGAGAATGTAATAAAGTAATATCAAGAACTTGCAGCACATTTGCTAGTCCATATCCTGAAAGACAGAAACCGTCACCAAACACTGTAAAACGCATACTGGAAAATTTTTGGCTCTGTCAAGGCAAAAATTCAACGAAGAAAGCCTATTGTTTATGACGAAAACATAGAAATAGTCATTCTGGGATATTTTCATGCATTTCCAAGGATGTCATTAAGACTAGTTGCTCTGGATTCAATTCACAAGAATCTTATTAAAACATAAGTTTCATCCGTTTTTATTCCATATGGTTCAAGGATTAAAGGAAACAGATTTCCTAAGAAGATTAAATTTTTGTGAGATTAAATGGGCTGCAAGTTCTTGTTATTACTGTATTACAATGAACAAATTAAAAAGGTTTCGTTGGTATAATTTGAACATGCTGACATTTTATGACATAAGATAATGACTGATTGTTTCTAATCATGGCTATTTTGATGAAATGATTACAATTCATGAATTTCTAATAAAATCACAAATATTTCAAAAAGTTGTAACCTTAAACCCCACAATGCTAATATCAGGAAAAAGAAAATTCAATTTTACATAACCTGACGTAAAAAAATACAGGGTGTTCCATTTGACCTAAACAAGTTTTCGCGGTTTGAAGTTGACGAAATGTAACGCAAGAAACGGAACATTTGGTATAATATGATTGAATTAATTTCTGTTGTAAAACGTAGTTCTTCTTGTGTTCTTTTCATGTGACAAGAAGCAAATGAGTATCTTTTACAGTAAGAAAGCTATACCGGATCTTGTAAACCGTTGAACCTGTCAAATTTTCTATAAAATGTCAAATATCTCTGAAACGGCTAGGTATAGGCATAGAGTATTCTCTACATTTTCGACTCAGAATTTTATGTTATTTTCGAAAACCCTAAAATATATAGGGTGTTCCATTTGAAATAAGAAAGTTGGTATCAACTTCCGGTATAAGCGGAAGTGCCAGCTGTTTGTAATTATTTTGGTTGGCTTGGCCACACCGACATTAGTAATAATCTAAATTTTCAAAATTTTCTGATCAGCACTTTGTTCTATATCGATCGATTCAGTTCCCGGTGCGACACCCTGTATATATATATATAAATATTCGACTATCTCATAATCTATATCATATAGTTCTTATTACATATATTGACTGTTCTTTGAATATAATCGTGGCAAATAAGAACACGTTTATTTCCACTATATTTACAACTAAATGACAATTGTTTCGAAAATACAGTGTCTTCATCAGATTTAGTTACAAACTAATCCTTGAAATATATCACAGTGCTTATATCTTATCTGAAATATATGCACTGTGATAAGTTTGTAACTATATCTGATGAAGACACTGTGTTGTCGAAACAATTGTCATTTAATTGTAAATATAGCGGAAATTAAGTTTGAATAAACGTCTTATTAATTTTTGATATGAATTTCCATCAAGTAAAGGTTACTTTGATTCAAAATATAATCGTGACATTAAGCTGCTGTTGATCTACGAGCCAGTGGTATCGAATTTTTCAATTTAATGTTATTGAAATACCACTAAGTTCGAAGTTCAATAAGATTGAGTTATTTAATGACCATTATCACTTACTTTTTAATGCAATCCTATTTTCAAGAGTACCTAGTACAAGTAATCTATACCCTGTGATACAAATATAATCCCATGAAATATGAGAAAACCTAGAAAGTTGACCTATGGTATAATTAGCAGTGAAAATAATGAAAATACAATAGAATCTGAAACAGGATTTAATATCGAAATGTCTTCAAATGTAAATATATATATATATATATATATATATATATATATATATATATATATATATATATATATATATATATATATATATATATACATTCCGAGAACCAAGTTTTTCATATATTTTTGAAAAGACAAATTCACAGACTTATTCTCGTTGTGATGTGGTTGGTCCATCTAACAGATGTGTGTGCACCTCCGCACAGTTTTCTGGAGTAGTAACTGTTTTTGGCGCTCCACCTTCTCCATAAGTGTCAAACTTTTTTATAATGTCCGAAATTGATGATTGTTTAGATTCTCGGTCGTAAGTTTGTCGCCACTTATTATGAACAATCAAGTTAGAACCATTTTCTGTGCATCCTTCCCTTTGCTATGTAAAACCATTTAACAATAGCTATCCTTTGCTCTACGCTTGAATTCATACTTACATTGAAATTGAAATATAACAAACAATGACAGTTATTACAATCTAATTCAAAAATCTTTTTCTTGTTTTTATGGAATTAACATAGAGCAGTGTAGCAAAACTTAATGCACTTTCGAAACAGTGCCCTCGGCCTTTAGCCTAAACGTTGCCGGAACTTTCTTGGGCACACTGTATATATATATATATATATATATATATATATATATATATATATATATATATATATATATAGATATATATATATATATATATATATATATATATATATATATATATATATATATATATATATATATATATATATATATATATATATAATATATATATATATATATATATATATATATATATATATATATATATATAATACTTGAGTTTTTCTTGGTTATGTTTAATGGTTAACTCTTTGTGTTTTTTCATCCGCAATAACAATCCATTTCAATTTGAAAAACGACCTTAATCAACAGTTAACGTTTCGTCATAACATTCGTGACTTGCTGAAAACTTTTATAAAATTAAAATCAAGCGCCAAATTTATTTCTACTTTAGTGTTGCTAAAAATGTTTATATATGTTTATATATATATATATATATATATATATATATATATATATATATATATATATATATATATAGTTTGAAAATGCTTATGCCTGCTTTGCATAGTCGACAACCACAAATTCAATATAGAAGGGATTGAATTCCCTAAACGGTATTCATAATAGGGAAAGATAAATCAGACTAAATCGTGGCTTATTTTCATTTACAATGAGACAGACGTTAACAGTACTGAAAAGCCAACCCTTTGGCGAGCAACAAGTGTCTCTAAAAGGGTTCGCCAATAATAATTTTACAATTAGCTTCGAGCTTCCCCAAGCTTTTCACCTAATTAAAAGGTCGTTTTCCGGCCTAGTGTTGCAATCCAGACAGCTTCGGTGTTTCTAATTAACTGGCATACTTAAAACTTCAGAGAGAATCAGGGATAATTATTCCGAAGAGTTCGGAGTCTGGATCCAGACTTTGGTTTACTTAATAAATGAGCTTTTAAAAACCAACTTCAACAAGTTGGTTTTCTCCCTAATTTTCTTCTTTTCCTGTAATTTATTTCTTTCACTTTGTCACTTAAGCTTGTGAAATAATGTTGAAATAATTCCGGTGTGCTCTTGATTCGTTTGGAAAAATTTAATTTTCTAAGCTTTTGATTGAATATATTAAAATGAAAGTTTGTAACAATATATTCACATACGTTGGATATCTATTTATTGATTGAGTATTGTATAAATAGATGTGAATAATTTTCTTTTCTCTATTCGCGCTCGATGAATTATTTGATTAATTATCTACCGTAATTAAATTCTCACATTGTTACCTTGTATAAATATAATTTAACGATAATCTCCAATTCATTTATCTTGAATTTCTTTCTTAGATTTCAATTATATATTTTACCTCTTTCTTAGAAATACTTTCTTGCTAGGCGAAAACTGATTTCCATTTATGTATGAATGATAATCTGTAATGAGAAAAATAATTTGGGACGATCATGTTAGGGAAGTATGGTTTGAGAGTTCCAACTCTTAACTGCTGCCATTTTAATGTGCAGATTACATATTTTTGCTTAGTTTAGCTCACCTCCATAGCCAAAATTGATTTAGTGGTATAAGAATCTTATGAAAAATGACCAAAAATGAGGTGAAAATATGACCTTGGTGACGGAGCTCTGCTGCTGAGGCTGTAGTTTTCATCATATAAAGGACTTTATAACATAATTCTATTTTCATATATATTTATATATGTTTACTTTCTTTTGTATTTGATAAAGTTTCTGACAGTGTTGTCCGAAAGCTTTTTGGAAAAAAATTAATAATATTCCTGAAATATTAAAATAAAGCGTTTTTTCTGTCGGGTAAAACTTCACCTCATATCCTCATGTGCTACAACGCAATAGATATTGAAACAGAAAAAAGCGTTAGCGCAACTACCATATCAAACATTAAGAACGCCTCCTCCTGCTGGTGTAAATAGTTGATTTAATTAGTTTTAACTACTGTATCCCTATTAAGACAACTAATTACAATTTGTTAAGCAATGTTCACACTATAATTAGTAGTTAAGTCGCATCCGTTATGAGCGCTTCCTGCATTAAGACTACATATTCAATTTGTTCTGATTTCGCCTAAATTGAAAAACACAATCTTGCCGCATCTTCAGTCGTTCTGAAATTGTTGAATATTTTTAATCGCTCACGTTTATCAGACAGAATGTAGTCTCATACAAAGTAACGCCAAGAGAGTTGAACTCGAAATTATGGCAATTATTCAAGAACTGCTATCTGTTCTCGAATATCTTTCAGCACCATCTTGACTGTATACATTTTTAATATTGTCACTAAATATTTTTTTTAATTCCTTTCGCAATGTTGCTTTTATCAATTTTTTTTCGTTTAGTTCAGTGCATCTGTGGACGATAATTTTAAATCCGGATATATGATCCATATTATTTTCTATGAATGATAATCGATGTAGTTACTGATGCTCACTTTTGTTATGAACCAATGAAATGGTATATTGAAAAAAAGTAACATTGCGGTGAAAAATAACTCAAATATAAATGTATATAAAAAATTTTCATTTTCAACTGATTGTGCTACTTCCCTATATTCTTACAGAAGAAAACGCCTCTAATCTTGTTATCATGACATAAATATTACAACTGTGAACAATATTTATCATGAACGTTATATATATATATATATATATATATATATATATATATGTATATATATATATTTATATATATATATATATATAGATATATATATATATATATATATATATAGATATAGATATATATTGATATATAGATATATATATATATATTTATTTTTCTATATATATATATATATATATATATATATATATATATATATATATATATATATGTATGTAGTCTCAATTTATAAATTAAAATATTTTTCGGAGAAATTGAACTTCTTATTATTCATTTCACTGCAATAGATCTATTCGGTACAAAATAGCGTTCCTTGATGATATTGTCCCTGTCACAAATCTTGTTGTCAAATTCAGGAATTGCTGAAGTTACTACATAAATCAAACCAAAAGTTTACATATTTAAATCATGTAAAAAATCTTCATAAAAATGGTTGTTTGTAGGTATATATGAGATCGATGAACTTGAAAATCGTTCGATCGATTACAGCCAAACTTGGCACATCTAACTATTTTTTCATGCAGACGGTTTTTAGATAATCTATTTCACATCAAGTCATCTCTGAATAGCGTTGCAGCGCACCAACTTCAAAACCGATTTCCATTATTTTCCATTTAACTACGGGGTAACAAGTTAAATATACATTATAAATTCACTATTCAAGTTAAATAAGTATGGTGAGTATCGGTACACTGTGTAATAGTTAGATACAAACTGAAATTGATGCAGTGTATCGAAAGGAGTCATGCTTAGTGAAGTAAATCAGTGAAATTTTATATATATTTTATTTATTACGAGGTTTATTAATTTTCACGCAGTATCGGCTTTCTCAATTTGAGTACTTTTATATGCTTCACATATTATACCCTTCCATTTCAGTTACTTATTTCAAGGATAAAACTTGAAACATTGTTGATATAAAACTATTTCAAATGAAAGTGAGATATCTATTTTTATTCGTCACATTCAAATAGAACTCATTACAGACAATTCATATTTTTAATTCTGCACTCTTTGATAGAAATAAGATGTCCGATTATGTCTTAAGGAATTTATGGATGATTATTTAATAAAAATTATATCAGTAATGTCAGCCTTGAATTTCCATCATGTATACTTTCAATTTGATCGAACCATATGAAAGGATTAAAACTGAAAATATGGTGAAAGTATATTATTTTTTTTAACATTTTTAAACTTCGATTGAGATTATATATCAAAATATTTGATTTTAGTTTGAACCCACATCAATTAGCATATAATTTTAATTTTTTAGATATTTCTTCATTACATTTTGTACGGCAATCTTAATATCAAGTCATAAGAGATTATTTTACTAATTAAAAAAGTATGTATCGCAAACGAAATCAGTTTTCTGCAAAAATATGAGAAAACGATTAAATTCAATATAGTACATACAATTGAGTTATAAGTTTTCATATGATATTAAAATATTTATGTATGAGTACCTATCACTTTTATATAGAACATAGCACACTTGATAAATATATAAATCAATCATTCATATGAAATTTTCTTAATGTAAACAATATTATTTCACGATGAAAATTACTTTCATGGAGAGATCATAAAGAATCTGACAAATCGTTATAAATTCATAGAGAGAAAAAACAGAAGAGAAAACTAACCGGCTAGAATATTAGAGGCGAAGAAAATTTCATTAATTTTATATCATACAACCGAATTTTTGCCGAATTTGTAACAAAAAGCTCCAATCTAAAGGAAAAGGAATAACGAAGATATTTTATAATTCAGAAAAGAAAACCTGCACGAAGAAGAGCGTCGGAAGCAAAAATCCATATCTCACCCGAACGGCCCCTGCGACCTACCACCCCTTGCTATTATAACTCGCAGAGCGAAAAAGTAAATTTTAAGAAACCCTCGCCCTCGCTTCTAGTCGACCCTTCTTTTTTCCCTTTTTCCAAAGACGCTTCGAATCCACGACTCGTTTGGCGCACTGCAATTAAATAGGCAATTTATTTTTTATGTGACTCCGGATTTTTTAATCAAACCGCGATATAATTAAAAAGTGGCTCCCGTTGTAATTTCTGACGCTGTTATTCCGTTGTTATCGTCCTTTTATTGTTAGTAAGAACCATAGATTTCTCCCTTTTCAGTTGTTCTCAAGGAGTTTTTGCGTAATTATATTTTGGAGTATATTCTGAACAATGCCCAAATATTTTCTTGGGAAAAACATTGTATATATATATATATATATATATATATATATATATATATATATATATATATATATATATATATATATATATATATATATATATATATATATATATATATTTATAAATATATATATATATATATATATTATATATATATATATATATATATATATATATCTACATGATATTTGAAAGTCAGATGAAAATAGACATTTACAGAATGAGAGTCTATTCGGTATCAATGATGACAAATCAGTTAAAACTCAATCTGAATAAACTTCAAAGATTCAGAAACATATCTGATTGCTGAATAAAATGTTTTGAACATGAACAAACAGAAAACATATCAGAACATACATCGAAAAAATCATTTAACATAAATTCCTCAATGCTGTATAGAAACAACCTTCCAACATCCATAAGCGTTCCCATAAAATTCTCATTTTTCAGAATTTTGTAATTGACAGATAGTTTATCATACAGTTTAATGGCGATTTATATATATATATATATATATATATATATATATATATATATATTAATATATATATATAACTTTTTGATAATTATTAGCAATAACAGGCTTGGTGAATCTCAGAAAAACTCGATTTTATTAAAAAGTTGACGTTTCACCACGACATTCGCGGCTTTATCAAAAAGTTTTGAAAAAGCCACGAATGTGGCGAAACGTCTACTTTTTAATAAAATCGAGTTTTTCTGAGCTTCACCAACCCTGTTATTGCTAATAATTATCAAAGAGTTGAAAATAGTTTACAGACAACAACAATTCAACTAAATAAATATATATATATATATATATATATATATATATATATATATATATATATATATATATATATATATATATATATATATATATATATATATAATTTTTGTAAATGAGAATTGTCGGATTCATTTAAATCTGATTACATGAGTTTATCAAAAAGTTTCGGATTCATGTAAAACTGATTTATATACCTATTAAACATATCTACAATCCAAATTTGGGAATCGATATTTTTAAGTGAAAAGATTCATTTTCGGATTCAGATAAATCTTATATTATGAGTAGACACATATAAAATTGTAATATCAAGATTGAAACTAGACTTTGAGTATGAAGTGATATTTCAATTCATAAATTCAGATTAATTTAATACTGATTTCACTTGTAGACATATGTACAATGCTAATTTGAAGTTAGTGAATCGGACAAGAAGTTAAAAAATACACATAAATCATAAATTTTGAATTAATGTAAATATGATTTTATGTTGTAGGTGAATTGAATGAAAATAGTTATTTATGTACCAAGTGTGTTATATAGATCCTAACGCCCGATGGGCGTCAGGAACTAGTAACGCACGTGGTGCATACAAGATTTTATTTTTCACGAAAAAATTATTTTATTATAATGAAAAATCGATTTTAAAATCGGTTCATTGCTTCTAAACTTTCCATTTTCCTTCTCATAGTAGGCATATCATTTGTTGATATTTTGACGTTTGTGAATATTTTTGTCATCATATTTAGTGAATGTCTTTGCTGCTTTCTTTGTGTAGTCTTGTAGAAATAATGGAAATGAAAATGAATTTACCCTAGAGTATCATAGAAAATGCAGCCAAAGCTGCGAATAATTAATTGCCGGAGAAATCCAGAGTCGTATACGACAAGGATTATGAAGTATTTAATCAATGGAAGTTGCTTCATTTCTCCTCGCACAATTAGCGGACGTTATGATCCATTATGCCCGCCCATTACGCCCTAGGGCATAATGAGTGTATTTATAGCAACCGTATCTAAGGTAAAATAAACAAGTGAAAAATAAAAAAATATAAAAGGCCAATTTCAAATTTGACATTCAGATCTCCACTTTCACATTCATGTAAAATTTCAAGAATCGTTTCTGACGCAGACTTATATTAATTATATTTTGCAATTATACTAACCAAATATGCACACGTGTTTTTTTGTAAATTAGTTATTGAAATTTGGAATATATTCGGACGTGTTATTGAAGATTTATATATAACGTTCACGAGTCTTTTGATATCTCAGTTTCTGAAATACTATAATGGATAAAACTAATGATATGAGAACCGGTTTAATATCGAAAGTTTCTGAAATAAGCTCAGTAGGTAATAATTATGGCACTTGTCCTTAAAAATTGAATTATTACATAATATATTTTATGAATTATTGTCAACTATGTAGAGATAAATATCGAGAACGTGGCGAATTACGATATCGATTTATCCTATACGTACCCACGATCCCGAAACAAGTTTATCAACAACACCTGATTAAAGCATATTTAAAGTCCATAATGTTCCGCAGAGTCGTCCATTAAAAATACTTCACGCGGGTGAGAATAAATAAGGCACGCCATTAGAAGAGGATATAGCGAAGATAACACACTTGTCAATACATTAAACCGAACATTCCCCACAGTCGAACAACCAGAGAAAAACTGAGAGAAGGGTCACAGAGCTGATTAGAAAATTGGCAATAATGATCTGACTGATTGGGTCGGAGCCGAGCCCAATGTAACTGAGTCTTGTATAAATTTGTATCACGACTGTGTCAGAGATTAAAACTGATTAAAGTGTAGTTAAAATTCGGCCCACTCGGCCAGAACAACATTTATTTTATTAAGGTGGTTTTCGATTGCCGTTGTTGCTCTCTTAAGACGCTTGATATATGCCATCTTCGATAATTGTTATAACTTGTCGATGTTTCTTGGTGACATTTCAGATTAAGTTATAAGAATCATTAAATGTAAAGTTGAAATTTGTTAGGGTTTTGAAACATCGTACTAAACTTCTAATGCCCATATCAATTGTCAATGAGAATAACTCTTTCAATTTATTTACAGTGAAGCGTTAGAACTATACATACATATATATATATATATATATATATATATATATATATATATATATATATATATATATATATATATTAGATAATGAATACTTTGTGAACTTCGTTTGAAAAATTGATCATTAATCAAATCAACCCCCCAACGGAGCTGGTTTCACGAGATCTAAAGATATGGAATTCATATGAATGTAAGAACCTTCGACGTCGGCGCCACACACGATGCAAACACTAGACAGTGTGTTTCGCTCTGTAACGAGATCATCAGTAGAATTATCAATTTTTCAAATTAATTATTTTCCAACGTATTCATTATCTTGTAGGTGTACCGCAAATAAATTTTATTTTATATATATATATATATATATATATATATATATATATATATATATATATATATATATATATATATATATATATATATACAGTAGCGGATTTACCACTAGGCCGACTAGGCCGCAGGCTGTAGGGGGGCTGCACGGGGTTCGGGCATTTGGTTTGAGCTCTGAAATTTTAAGCAGACTAGTTGATGTTGTTTCACAGAAAGCTCGAAAAGTTGATCTGTAGATACTAATTTAAAATTATATTACTTGTATAGGGCTGTAATTTAGGCTTTGTTGGCGACAGTCTCGTATGTAATATTTAATTTTAAAAGTTTTTAAAGAAGAGTATTGTGTTCATTTTGAAGTTTATTATTGTCTTAGATATTAAATACAATACATCCAGTTTTTAAGGATTATTATAGCTTCCTTAGGTTTACTTGGCGACAGTCGTATGTTATATTTAGTTTTAAAAGTTTATAAAGAAGGGTACCTATTGTGTTTAGTTTTAACTTTATCACTTTATTGTCTTAGATAGGCATATTAAATACAATAAACAAATTTTTAAGGATTATGTCAGCTATCTTTGTTTCTGAACCATCGCAAAGAAGCCTCTATGTAATACTTACAGGACAGGAGTCTACATTAATGATGAGATCTGATAATAGTAGCTATACTGGGTATTATGAAAATGCGCCTTCATTAAATAATTGCAAGAAACTTTACCCATATCAGGGATCTAAAATAGAAGAAACATTTGGTACTTACAAGAAAATACATACATCTAGTCTAGATAAAATCTCTGCTACAGTGGCCTATGTTTCTAAACCAACGCACCGACTTAGTAACAGACACTGAATTTCTGTTCTTTACTTGGGAAAACATGACTAATACAGATACTTAGAATAGACACTTGGTTCACCGTTTCAAAGTACCTATATTAACACGTTGACTGCCAACTACGAGTTATCATGTACTGTGTTAACTTGCCAAATTCGTGCAGCTACGTTTGAACTCGTAGTATATCAGTGCTAATATGTATAGATCGCTTCTGGGAAGAGAACAAAAATCAAGTATGGTTTACATGAACAGAAAATTTATTAATAAATTTACAGAAAATATAATTATGAAAAATTTATTCTAAATCAAGAAGTAAAAAATAAAAATTAGCTCGTAGTTAGCTTCCCTGATAAGATTTATGTTACACAAGCCAACTACGAGATCATTAATGAGACCTTTTTTTTCAAGAAATACACGTTCTATGTATTTTGATGATAATTATGTACTATAATTAGAGTTTTCAATAATATAATATGATTAAATGAAATTGGCATTTTATACCAAATTGAATACAAATTATCAATGTATCAGGTAATGAATCTGAAGTATAGCCTTGATAATGGGATCTTATTTAAAATATATAAACTAACATAGTATTGAAAACATTTGATGACATACTTCATAGTATTTCTGTTTCTGGAAACAATCTTTTAGAGATAACGCAACATACATATGGATTTTCGTCGTTGGAGCTCACTTTTTGATGATTTAAAGATTATGAAATGTTTTTCGTTGACTAAAATCGATGTTTATATTAAAACAATGGTTAATTATAAAAATTTACTCATTTATTAAAAGAAATAACGCATGACGCACGTTTCGGTGGAACTTCACCTTCTTCAGATGCTAATGGAAAACTTTTCATTCAGTTTGCCATTAGCACCTGAAGAAGGTGAAGTTCCACCGGAACGTGCGTCATGCGTTATTTCTTTTAATAAATGTGTAAATTGTTATTATTAACCATTGTTTTAATATGTTTATTAATTTACACCATGTATCGGCCCCATCAATATTGGAATTTAATTTCTAGTCGAATTTAAGAGTTCACTCAGATGTATAAGAGAAAGCGTGGATGACAAAATAAAGTATGGAATTTGTATTTGTATTCAAGGAAATTTACATCAAGTGGCATAGTTGTTTCGGAAGTCCGAAAGTTTACTAACAGCGCAATATGACAAATTTGGTCTAAACCCTTAGAAGACGCATCAGAATCCATTTGGCCGAAAGTTTTATCATATTAAAGTCGCAATAACCTATTGAAGATAAACTTTCCTAAGGAATTTGCAATTCCTCTTCCATACGCTTAAGTCCATTTGGTCGATCTGCTTAGGTCAAATTAACGATAGATTCATTATTCACCGATATGCTCACATACATTGATCTTCCAGATCGATATTCATCTCGATCACCTCATTTTGGTTGAAGATATCTTCATACAGATGATAAATTGGTTCAATATTAATTCAAAATTAAATCAGATTCCTTTAATTGTAAACGATATTTCAACATTATTCTTGAGAAAATGTATCAACTATCAATCACTTAGATTATCGATATTATAATGGCAGAGATTAATCGATTTTTATTTTGCAATCCATGAATTAATCGGTCAGAAAAATTTCTCATATAAACGAATAAATCTAATAGAAATAAAATGCAATTAATATCTCGTGCAAAATCATCAGAATAAAATCGAAGACACTATTCTTCATCGTTATGTGATTTAGAAATGATAATAGCTATCTCAAACAAGCTCACATTTTTTTTGTAAATTTTTTCGCCTAAATTTTTTTTTGTCTATGCTCCTTATTTCTTGTTTTACTGAGACTCATTTCTTTGTTTCAGGGGGAGCCGGAGGACTGCTTCTAGATACAGGTTTCGGGCCATCTTTCCTTCCGCTAACTGGTCCAGTTTTGGAACAACTAGCGGCAGGCAATTCAGAACCTGGAGTTACCACCCTCAAACTGCCTGATATAATTTCGAAGGTAACCGAACTCTCAACTTGTGAAGTGGACATTGAAGTATGTTTTGTGTGTAAAAGATGTAGAATGGCTTTTCCGGGTGAATCTCAGCTTCTTATCCACCAACGTCAATGCTATTTTACCAATCAAGAAAATCGAGGGGCTTTTAGAATAGTTCAAACTGGTTATGAATGTAAAACATGTAACAATTTAGAAAGATTTAAAACCGCCCTCGAGTTCAGAAAGCATCTGGACAGCGAAATTCATCAAAAAAACAGGAGTAAATTAGGCTTAGCTTTGCCTCCTACGACGGAGTCTCCTCTAAGTCACGAAATGGAAGACGTGGTCAACCAGATCACCCTTCTGGCCGCGAGAGCCGCTCAAGAATCGGTGCCGGACGCCAGGGGGCTGGACACAAGTTCCAGCAATTTTGACGGCAAGCGGCGATTCCTGGCGCCACCAGAAGTGGCCGCGCCATCACTGACTTCGGCCGGCCACTGAATTAACATGATCCGGATACTGTTATGTTTGTAGATGTGTCAGTGTAGTTGTGTAATGTGTTAGTCGAGTAGGTCCGACAATTCCTATTGCAACGCATAGTTACTACGGCGCTGCGAGATTCTGATCGCCACGCAGCGTAGTGCGACTTAATGTTCCTATCGAAATGTAGATACTGCATGCGGCCCAAATTTTGCCGGCTCCTAACTAACTTATCGGGTCGGCAATAAGGCCCAGTAAAACAAGTTCCTATTCGGCCGCTGATCGCTTCCAAGTTCCTCAACGACTCGCACGATCGCGGCTGCTTTTTTATTCATTACTATTATTAATAATTACAAACTTTATTATTATTACAATATTATGAAGAAGGTTGATAAGGCAAATGCTGTATTTATCAAATATAATTGTAAATGTAACTACTATATCAGCTGGTAGCGCGGACACGGAAAGCTTTTTTGGTCTCATCACCCATCATTCTCCAAACCAGCATACCAGCAGTGAAATTGGTTCCTACTAATTACTAATAATAATAATAATCAATACGGTGTTTAAGTAATAATATAGAGTTATTATGTTTTAAAAGTTGGTTTTTGCGCCAGCATTGTACGTATATAAAGTAGTAGATATATATTTAAAATTTTAAATATATACTAGGTTTACGTATCCAAAATGACTCAAACTGGGAAATACTTCGGTATGACCTGCCTCGCATATAAGTGAGTTAATTTGGAACTAAGTGTGATTGTTAATAGTGCGAAATAGGCCAAGAGGATCTTTTACTATGTGACCTATATTTTCCAATTTATTTACAATGAATTGCATATTGCAAGCAAGACATAAAATTTAATTAAAAAATTACTATGAATGATCCTTTCATTATAACTTACTTTCTGGAATTCATTATTAAGTGAAAAGAATTCACAAACCATTATTATGAGGTAGATTGTCAAATAAATAGTTATAAATTATTAAAATTTTAGTGCAATGGAAATGACTACGCCTTCTTATAAAAATGGGTTCATCTTGGTCTATACGCCCTGGCGTATTACACGATTATTATTATATTATTACTACTGATTGCTATGTATAGAATCAATGTGTATTTGTTTTTAAGTACTGCTGGACGCGAGTCCGTAAACGTGGTTCCTAAAAATTTCATATCGCAATATTAATTGAGATGAAAAATCAAACGAACATGTTGAAATACCTTCTGTAATCTCACCAAAACATCCACACCCGAATATTCGATCTTTACTTTAACTCACAATTTCTTCTTGTTGCGGTCTACTTATTTATAATAAATATGTTTATGCATTGTATGAATATAATTAAATTTGGAACAGGTTGAACACGAATGTTTTATATGACTCATGCAAGTGAACAGCTATAATATTTTGTTTGAATTCATTAAAACGCTTGGTTGTGAACATTTGAATTATTTGAATGTATTCTGTGATAAAACTTCTAGTTTCAATTGTGTGAAGTTTCAATGAGTTTGTGTTGAATCTGTTCCAATTACGCATGCTCAATTTCTCTCTAACATACTAATCATGTTTACAAAGGTGCATTTAATTTCTTATCTTCATTCACCATCAGAATATTTCATGGCAAATTATATACCTCTCTATATAACATCTCTTACTAACAGTAATTACTAGCTATATAACACTTATTTTCTTTGATGGAATTATTACCACTTCTAAGATTTATTGAATCTCACTTTCTCTCAATTTTCTTCTTGGAATTTTAAGTTGAATTATGCGTTGACTCTTCTCTGTCTATAAAAAAATTAATTTCGATTTGTTTTACTGGCGTTTTACATTTTCGAGATAAACCTACAATTACTGGTTGTTTGCGCAAATAAATCTTTGTTTTAATCACCGTATGCAGATATCTTCATGTGCTTTATTGCCACGAAAAGCCTTCTCCGTATTATATTCAAAATTTCAGGCAATCTGAATTTTATGAAATAGTGCATCTTTGTAATAAAAAGCGGTGAACAGTTTTATTATTGTTGATATATTGTATAAATTATTTCAGTTTTAAGAACGATCAGTTTTTATTTAAATATACGTAAGACTTGACAAAAGTGATTTTAGTTTAGGTTTTATTATTTAGATTAACTTATTTGTGATGTAAATATTTTACTCTTCGTTGTTTATTGACTGCTTATTTATTACGTATGTGCGAGAGATATTGTTCTAAGACTTTTTTAGTTTTATTATTTCTATACTATAGTTGCTTGCACTGTGAAATATTTTGTTGACTCAATGGTTGTAATTTGAATATTCGAATTCAGTTAGCTAGAGTTCATTTATAATTATGATTGTTTCCCATTGGATTGTTCTGATGTCCACGCCGAAAATGTTCCGAGAAATAAAGTGAATTTTGTTAAATTTTAAAACTGATGAATACTAATAATAATAATTACTAGGTAAATGTTTGTATCCTACGGCTTATGCCGCTCTCAATTTGTGAGTGTATATGAAAGTCAAATAAACTACATAGTTTATCATACTAAAGCTTTTTCTTTTCCTGAAATTATTTGCCAATGAAACCAAATACATTTCACGAGGAATTTAACTGAAGGATTGAAAAAAATTCAGCATCTGTCGAAAAATTTAAATATAATAGTTTTCTTTCAGTAACAAATATTTGGAGAGTGAATAATTTTTTATGTCATGATACATTATATACAGGTTAAATAATCTACCAAAAAATGAAAGAAATATTCGCATATTATCTGTATTTCTATTCACAAAATAAATATGTTGTATTTCAATAATTTTCAATATTTCTTATTTGTTATTATGTAGGTTATGGCCTCAGGTTGTGAAAAGTGATATATTTTGATAAACATATTTTCTTGCTATTCACTATTTTCACAAATTGTTGCAACAATCCTTAACAAGTGATAATCGTGTTTCTCCTTGCTTAAATACATAATTGTAAAAGAAGTTTTTATACAATAGAAAAAAGTTATGTATTTATGTATAACCTTTCGGAGATTGAAGCAGAATTTACAAATATTTCAGTAATAAATGTGGACCATACGTAATTTTTTCAATTTGATAAATATATATTGTATTTTCTGTAAATAAATAAATGTTTATATATATATATATATATATATATATATATATATATATATATATATATATATATATATATATATATATATATATATATATATATATATATATATATATATATATATATATATATAAATATATATATAAATATATATATATATATATATATATATATATATATATATATAATGCACGAACACAAAACTTCAATTTAAAAGTTTATTGTCATAAAAATAATTGAAAGTAACGGCGGGTTCCATCAACATTGATCAACATATCACATTAATTTTCCACTTACCATAGTTTTTTTGGATTAGTTTATTTATAAAGCAGATTTCTCTATATACGGAAAAAAAATTATTCAATTCATCCTTTGATACGTATATATATATATATATATATATATATATATATATATATATAGATATATATATATATATATATATTTATTGATGATTCAATAAGGAGTTGAAACGGAAATCATCAATTAATATACCAAAGTACGGAGGTATATCTCGACAAAGTGTGAAAATACACAATCTCAAGAAGCCAGTGGTGAGTATGAACAACCTAGTAACCCAGTTGCATAATATAAACCAAAATATAGGTGATACAAAAGAATTAGAAAACATAAATATAATGAAATTGTCGATTAGAATTTATAAACTTCATCTAAAACTTAGAAATTGAAAACACTATATAAATATATATATATATATATATAATATATATATATATATATATATATATATATATATATATATATATATATATATATATATATATATATATATATATATATATATATATATATATATATATATAAATTTATGTTGCCCAGCTATATACCAGGAGATTGACAGGTGAAAATTGACGTTATTGAAAAGCTGTGGACGTTTCTTTACAAGATTTGTAACTTTTTCGAACTCCGTTTATTTCTGTTTTATATCTGAATTTTGAGGAAATTGGAAAGGATCCAAAGTAAATACTTATTTTGACATAGATAAGAGGTTTGAATGAAAAACTAAATACTGAACTAATTTTATATACTTATTTTATTCCTCACTGAAACATCTCATCTCGGAAAGATGTGATTATTTTTTCTAGAAAAAAATATTGTAACGCATCTTATTCTTCCTTATAGTCGAAGATCCCAAGTAAGGTCGACCTTCATTCATCTGCTTGAAGGATAAAAATAATTTTTATCAAATATAATATGTTTCTGAACACACACCGACAGGGTTGCCGTAAAAAAAATGTTCATGGCTATAATTAATTAAAATTACAAAAAGTAATTTTTCCTGTACTATTTGCTCCCTTAAATTTTCTAATGTAAAAGCCTGTCAACCGATATTCATGAACGGATTTTTTGCAGGCAACTCTATACTACTGCATTCGCAATAAAATTACCTTAATTTTGATATATATTTGGTTTGGCAAGCACGTCGGTGAATTTTGATGAAAAAATTACTTTTTGTGATTTTAATTAATTATAGCCATGAACATTTTTCTTACGGCAACCCTGTCGATGTTTGTTCAGAAATATATTTTATTTGATAAAAAATTATTTTTATCCGGCAAGCAGATGAGTGAAGTTTGACCTTGCTTGGGATCCCCTACTATTATGTTCACATTTGAGAAATAGTTTTTTCCCTATCAAAATCCCTTATTTCATAGAGTTCTATAAAATGTGTGTCAAAAGTTTTTAGCAAAATTATAACCTAACCTCATTAATCTTTCCAAAATATATATATGAAAGAAATTATGTTGAATTAATTTGTTTATTTGATCAATTCCAAACATATTTATTATGCAATCCAAATTCAACAGAAACTCATAGTTCACGACATCATGAGGTTTCTTTCGAAAATAAGGTATATCAATGTTTGAACGGTTATCAATAAACGGTGGAAACTTTAAACAACAATTTTGAACCGACTTCAAAAAACCAACTAAAATTCACTAAAAACGGCCACTACATTCTAAATCCGTTGCACGGTCTGCATGACCCATTTTATAACACTAGGCGCCACGTCTTCCCAAGACAATAATAAATATCGCAGTGTAGAGTTTAAATCCTCATATTCAGACTTGGTGAAAGTGAGACTACCTCAGGGGTATACTTGTTCCTACGAAAAAAGATTTTTTGAAATTGGTCTGAAATTGACGAAAATATAGGTGAACATTAAATCAAAATAACATGCAGACATAACTCACAGCCTTCTTCTTTTTTGAAGAAGGTAAATAAAATGAAAAGAGATAGGTAGTCATTTGAGAGCTGGAAACAATTACAAAAATCAAGGAATAATTATTATATTAAGTACGAAACAGATATAATGAATAGAGAATAAACAACAAACAAAAAAAAACAAACATTGAGAAGATACCATCGTGAGATTTGATCTAAATAAGTCAGGACACCCGGTTCAAGTTATATAATAAGTGCAACCTCAACTTATAATTAGTAATGATTAAAATACCCATTCTGTTATGGACGAATTTAAAATATTCATAAACTATGGACGATTTCGTGATAATTTAATGGTTGTATAGGTTTCAAAGGGTTCCTTAATTGATAGGTCAGCTCTCTTGAATATTAATACCGCAAATTAAAGATTATTTAAAATTATATCCAGCGCCCGGCATTACCATACAGAATTAATGATACAGGTTACTACCTACATTTTTCAGAAAAACTTCATATAATTAAATGCAATTATTGCACTGAGAGCTTGTCTCGATTTTTTCTCAAGAAGATCGCTTGAGGTGGCTAAAGTTTGGGCATGCATAAAAAAATCAAAAGTTGCAGAATATCGATTTTAATGATCACCTATGGTCACGTCTTTTGCACTGGTTAACGAGAATTCTTGTTAGTTACATTGTGTGTGAATGAAGTGATTGGATTCGAGTCTTCGTGATAGAGGAATGAAAATACTGGAGAAAATGTTCAATTTTCAACTAATAACATTTTCCAGACAGAATTTATTTCCAATTTTATAAACAGGAAAAAAAATCTCAAAAATATTAAACATATTCAACTATGGTTAATTCAATGCCATATTCTGAACTCATTGAATGTGTGATCTGTTTGAAATAAGTGGATTCTGAACACTAATTTCAGAGACAGTGTCAAAAGACCCTTCATTCGATATGTTACATGCCTTATAGTTACATTTAAAATTGCAATCTTGTGTGATACCTAAATCTGAAAAAAAAAACAACTATCAAACACACAATAATATGAATCTTTCAAAAATTGATCTATTGTTCGAATTTTGTCAAAAATTCATATTTTCTCATGAAAAGTTTCAAACCTTTAATAATTATAAACATGTTTTAATCCTATTTTCATTTATTTCTTCAATGATTCCATTCTGTTGGATTTTAATCTCTTAATAAATCACATATCTGATGTGAAACACAGAAAATTAAAGTCACATTTTTCTTTAATAACGAATATATATTTGAATTCTATTTGATAGAAGTTTAATAAAACATTCTCATGAAATCAGGTTACAACTTTAGATTCGTTTCTTTGAAAAAGTAATTTTTATTCAATGCTAAAATTTTGTCGACGAAATTCGTAAACTTTTTCAAAATGATTTTTTGTGAAATAATCGATTTATTGTTCTTAATTAATTTCAAAAATTCATGAATAGAAAATGTTTGTAAATCTAAATATCTGCAAAAAAATATCATTTTTTACGAGTACAGCAAAATATATAAATGAAATTCATCTCGTACCTATTTATATATATTGCAAATAACTAAATTATCACGATTAGAAAAAATGAATACGAAAAAGTAATACAAAATAATATAGGAATTCTGGATTAATTTGAATGAAAACATAAAATGCCTAGAAAATACTCGACATAAGTTTTCTGTTTTTGTAATATATGCATTTCATGCAATAATTATTAGTTCTCTCATGAACCATTAGCAGACATATACGGATGTATCTCTACCGAGAAACCTAATCTCATATCATTGTCAAAGAAGGCTCTAATATTTGAAATGAATCACCTCATATTATGTCTATTCCTTAATCGCACTATAAGTGAGTGTATGTTATGATTGAGAACACATAAATATATGCCCTGTTCACACTGTGTGGTATAAACATACATGTGAGAATAATAAACTGGTCGAATATTCAGTCTGAAATGGTAAG
>JARQZK010004370.1:227500-345000 GCA_030704885.1 Cynegetis impunctata
GTTAGTACTTTCTATCATAATAATTACTAACAAGCAACATACTCCAGTTAGGCTGCCTTTTGAACTACCTCCGTATTTATTAAAATCCAAAAAATAACACTCAAGAAGTGAAAGAGCAAATGTAACGTGAGTAATTCCACTTATGTGAAATTTAGACGTCTCAAACATATTTTCTGTTTTAAGAAAAAAACTTTTAAAAATTGTTTTGATAATTTTTTTTTGTGAAACTCTCATTTATTTGAATTATCATACTATACATTAGTAAGTCATAACTTAACAGTCTATGAACAGTGTCTATAACACTGGTATTGAGATCAAATATTATATTATAAATTATAATTATATAAAAAATATCAATCGCATTAAATAACAATAATCTTCAAGAAAATTAATAATCTTATGATGGAATTTGTAACCAAACAACCTACTACAAAATTTATATTCGCATAGACATCACAACAGACCCAAGTAAGATTTTATCTCCTTAACAAATTTATCAATTTTTTGTATATTTCTGACATGGTTGTATAAATGATTGCAGACTTGCATAGCTTGAACGATAGAATTAATAATTTATTTATCTGCTCTAACATTCAATAATTGTATATTTGTCACTTACCTGGTGCTATGCTGATGAACTTCACCTCCATATTTATAGAAGACATTAGACATGAAGTTAAATTTAATAAGTAGAGGGGACATACCATCTGAAGTTATGCCACTGGAGTACGTACATACCTACCAACAAGGATAGGTCCATGCGCAGCTGTACGTTTAGGAATTCAATATCTGCAAATAATCATTCGATAAATTACTTCAATTTAATATTATATGACCGCCAATGGCTCTTTGAGTACTGCCGGTTCTGCTGAAGAACTGAATATTTGTCCTGTAATAGGCATGATGACAGTATCAAAAAATTGTTGATTTAATGGTTTTGGGGGAAAATTCATATTAAAAAAATTTGAAACAATGCTTTAATTTCTTTTAAAAAATTCAGATTATTAAGATTTTCAATAAAATAAAACATTAAAATACTGCAATCAGCCATTCTGACTGAAACACCAATCACAGCGCATGACGTCACGCTTAGGTAAATTCCGCTGTCAGTACTCTCATTCACTGTGTTTTGTTGTTGTGAATACTCCTGATTACGCATTTTGATTGATTTTTTATTATTTTACGTGTGGTTTTATCGACTCCACTCTACTATAACAATGGAACCAAGCTTTGTTAAGGCAAATAGCTCAAATTTGCCTAGGATTGATGTATTAATGTTGGGCGATTTCCTCCCAACAAATGAAGAATTTTGCTCGTCTGAGTTTAGAAACGTGAGAACTTCCTTGTAAGTAAATTGTATTATTATCTTTACCCTGGATACATCCAATTTTGATAGAATCAAACCCGTTTTGAACTCGTGCGAGTTTATTTTGCTTTCATAAGTTATTTTTACAATAAACTTGTCATTGTTTATTTTTGAGGTTAGCTCCCTCACAGCTTGTGAGTTGCTATTTCAGAGTTAATAACATGTTGAGACCCGATAAAACAACTACATTTCTGTAATTAATAAGCACCTACTAGTACTAGTAGTATTTTTCCTCATAGAAACCACCCCAAATCTGATAAATCACCAAGTCAAATATATTTGAGGTCTTCAAGACTATCATATGGGAATGATGCAATCAGTTGTGTGCAACTGAAACGGGAAGGAAACATTTGTACAGTAAAGTGCAAGATTTGCCCAGAGCAAATATATATATATATATATATATATATATATATACATATATATATATATTATATATTTATATATATATATATATATATTATATATATCTATATATATATATATATATAATATATATATATATATATATATATATATATATAATAATATATATATATATATATATTATATATATATAATATATATATATATATATATATATATATATATATATATATATATATATATCGTTCGGGTTTCGACGTGCGAGTTTTAACCACTTATTTCTTATTATTTTCTTGTTTGGAACATGTACAAATACTTTGTTGGGTGTTCTTATTGATGTGTTTTTACACTGCGGTACTGCACACCACTCATAATTTTTGGAATTCATTTTTATCACACGAATTAATTCAATGTTTTGTTTACTTTCTTCGCTACGCATAGACACAATGACATGTTTACCTAAGCGTGACGTCAGACCGACACCATGACACATGCGAGATGTTTTCGCGCGCTATTGAAATAATATTAGAAGAATGGCTTTAAACTTCGTTAAACTCAAGTTTATTACCGAAATGAAGGTTTTTTTGTGAATAGTAAATGTGTACCCACATTAAGGAAGAGTATTCCAAAATCTTTCGTCACGCCTATTCTTGATAGACGTTAATCTTTGTTTGTCAGATCACTTCACCTTTCAATGATAATTCCCTTTTTTTAGTACCTTACAATCAATTTGTTCATTTTTCTAATCAGCCTTGAAACTTTCATTAGAAATAATGTTTTATTTCTTGACCATTATCAAATTGATTATGATTGCGATATCGTTTTCTTTTTATCAATAACAGGCGACTGGTTTCCATTATTAGATGATAAAGGAGATGGTTTTGTAGAATTTACAACTGAATCTTGGTTAATTTAAATTTAGAACGAATAATAAACATAGTCTAGTACAGTTGACATTTGAATTTTAATTAGTTCATTTATATATATATATATATATATATATATATATATATATATATATATATATATATATATATATATATATATATATATATATATATATATATATATATATATATATGATAATGAAGTAAACCAGGACGTTTATTTGAAACTAATCAAACAATCCTCTTAGCGGAGCTAGTTATACGAGTTCACGAAACATCGAAATATTTCCGTAAAGCTTGGACGGTAAATGTTAGAAACATTAAGTTGTTTATCACAATCAACGGAAATGATAGACAGACTGTTTCGGCCTTATTTGGGGCTCATCAGTATCGTCCATCCATCGAAAGTGATAAACAACCAAATATTTCAAACGTTCTCATATTTTCCTTTCAGTAACTCAATGGCATATAAATATGGCACAGCGCCACCAGTTGAAAAAAATGAACCGCATCTTACAGATAGATGAAACATTTCGGCAACGAGAACTCGTACGTCCTGACGTACTAATTCCGCTAGGAGGTTTGTTTGATTAGTTTCAAATAAATGTCCTTGTTTACTTCAATTAATCGCCGAGAACGTGTATCGATAACACGAAGAATTCTGGTTTATATTCATTTGCTACCTGTATAGGGGATAAAATCGGAGCGATTGTTACTGGCGGTGTGTAAATGTTTCATTACATCGAATTGATGTGGCAACCTTACTCTTGCTTAGCGAATATAGTAACCACCTTTGAGTGTCAGGACGTACGAGTTCTCATTGCCGAAATGTTTTATCTATCTGTAAGATGTGATTCATTTGTTTCCGACTGGTGGCGCTGTGTCATATTTATATGCCATTGAGTTACTAGAAGGAAAATATAAGAACGTTTGAAATATTTGGTTGTTTATCACTTCGATGGATGGATGATACTGATGAGCCCCAATTAAGGGCGAAACAGTCTGCCTGTCATTTCCGTTGATTGTGATAAACAACATAATGTTTCTAACATTTACCGTCCAAGCTATATGGAAATATTTCGATGTTTCGTGAACTCGTATCACCAGCTCCTCTAGGAGGTTTGTTTGATTAGTTTCAAATAAATGTCCTAGTTGACTTCATTTCCACGAACGGCATAACACGAAGAATACTGTTAGAATATTTAATCATCAAATTGAGGACGTTTCGTTAAAAATAGAAATTCTATCAATACATTCATACATATTACCATTTCAATTGTTGCTAATTTCAAAAAGAGGTAAAGTTTGGATATAGGAAGTTATCTACATACCGATTTCAAGAATAATTCTTTAACAATAGTAGGAGTGGACTTATAGGGTGGACATAAGCTGAAATACCTTTAAAATAAAAGGGCTCATCCTGGCGACGAAAGTGCATAATACTGTTTCAAATAAAAAATGGTGGAGCAGAAAAGTTTTTAAAAAACGCTGCCTCAATAATGAAGTTGATCAACAAATTATATATAATACTACCTGTGCCGTCGGAGTCACCCACATGGAATACAACTGTATTAACAATATATAGATAATATAATATTTATAATTATAATACCGCTATAGAGCAATAGAAGTACAAGAAGTTGTTAAAATTAGACAATTTCGGTTGTTGGAGTAGACAATTTTCCCTTAAAATTAATTTTACCTAGTTTAATTACGGACATTTCAAGCACCATAAAAAAACAGTGAAACATCAGGACTTACCAACATATTCAGATTTCTTTAGTTAGAAATTTAAAACACAGGATGCAATGGATAATTTCCATGTTAAAGTTGTTGTACATATAGGTACAATGCCAAAGAAACACTTTTCTTGTTCGTTTCTTCTTAGATTTTCTTTTTGTAATGGATGTATTTTTATTGAGGACAGATTTGTTTATCGTTTTACTAGCGACTAGCGACATAGTGGTTCAATATAATTGAGAGTATTGCGGATGTATGGTATGATTTCTCATCAGTAAAAAGATTAACATTTGGTTGTTATCGTAACTATAAAGATAAAAAACACAAATTTCCTGTAGCAGTCTCTTTCCTAAGCTACTTTGAGTAGCTTCTATTGATGTTTCGTCAAAATCAAATTGGTGGGCAAATTTTAAAGCATGGTCTGCAAGGGCTATTTTTAAGTTTGTTGTGGCTGAATTGGCAGGTCTGACACTTCTTTGATATTCTGAGATTCTGGTCTTAAAGTATCTACCAGTGTGCAGACTGTGAGGGTTCTTATGTCGGGCTAAAAACTAGTAGATAACTAAAGACCAGAATCTTAGAACATCAAAGAAGTGTCAGACCTGCCAATTTAGCCACAACAAACTCAAAAATAGCCCTTGCAGACCATGCTTTAAAATTTTCCCACCAATTTGATTTTGACGAAACATCAATAGTAGCTACTCAAAGTAACTTAGGAAAGAGACTGCTATAGGAAAGTATTTCAATTAAAAAAACAAAAACTCTGTGAATAAAAAGCAAGATACGGAAGGCCTAGATACTTCTTATTCAAACTTAATTTATAAAATACGAAATAAATAATCAAATTCTTATAATGAAAACACCTTATATAAGTAAATAGTAATTTTAAACTCTCCCCACAATATTTATTTGTGTTTTTCATCTTTATAGTACGATAACAACCAAATGTTAATCTTTTTACTGATGAAAAATCATAGCATACATCCGCATTACTCTCAATTATATTGAACCATTATGTTGCTAGTCGCTAGTAAAACGATAAACAAATCTGTCCTCAACAAAAATTCATCCATTACAAAAAGAAAATCTAAGAAGAAACAAAAAAGAAAAGTGTTTCTTTGGCATTGTACCTATATGTACAACAACTTTAACATGGAAATTATCCATTGAATCCTGTGTTTTAAATTTCTAACTAAAGAAATCTGAATATGTTGGTAAGTCCTGATGTTTCACTGTTTTGCTATGGTGCTTGAAATGTTTAATTTCTGATAACTCTAAAATGTTAAATGTTTTTGTTTTTTGTATGTGTCAAATATTATCCGTAAATAAACTAGGTAAAATTAATTTTAAGGGAAAATTGTCTATTCCAACAACCAAAATGGTCTAATTTTAACAACTTCTATTGCTCTATAACGGTATTATAATTATAAATATGGTTTACGTGTACTTATAACAATAACTTCTTTGTTTTTTCTGATGGTTATTTTATAAACTTATAAAGGAAGATATTAATCAGAATTTCATATCTTTTTGTTCAATTCTTAAATCTTTTAAAATAACTATAATACTACCTGTTCCATAACGTGTCTTCGGTTATGAATTTGCCATTTTTGTTTTTAGTATCCTGAGGATGACGATAAAACTTGTCGAAACGTCGATATTAACATGAAATAGATTTCTGTGTTTTCTTTCACTGGCCCTTTCCAACTATTTACCAATTATAAAAAAAATATTGGGACACAAACAAACCTTTTGAGAAATAATATATGTATATTTTTTTGATAGACCTTTCTGAGTTCCATAACTTTTTTTAATAAAGCATTTTCATATATACTACCGCTTACCGTTTACTTCACGGAAAGATCTTCTTCATTAACGGGATAAAATATAGCCTATGTCTACCCTGAAAACCCAATCTGAATGTTAGTTAATGGGTTTTTGAAATCGAATGGCAATTTCGCAGATAACATTGTTTGAATAATTAGTAAAGATTTCACAATCATCTTTTTGCAAAATTAAATAAAATGCACCCTGAAGTTAGCAGGGGCAAGGCACGTTACGTCTTAGAGATAGGTCGCCGCGTGATACTTACCGCACGTGTCCGAAAATGTGTAAGTGCTGACAAACAACTCCATACGACAAAAGTTAGTTTCTCATAAAAATGGGATTATTTATACTTGATAGATGAAAAATAATATAAGTTAAAATTAAGTGTCTATAAACTCGATTTGAATTTCATAATAATTTCATAAATCAGATACTAGAAATAACTTCTATTTTGCCAATTAAGGCAAAAGATCAATATCACGCTTCAGGAATTTTACAGTTTATATATTTATACCCTAAACTACTTCAGCCCTCATTTCGTTAATTATTCATATAAATCAATCCCCATCACTCACAACTGGTAAATCTTGTAACATCAAAGCAATACGGAAGTAGTATCATCAAAAGGTAGGGTGATGCGAAATGGCAATATATCCGAAACGAGATTTTAATAAGTTAATGGATAACTCGTGCATTTCTTGCTAACCGAAATCGAATGCTATCAATATGTGAAAAAACTTTGGAGTATAACGTATATTTTCGATAGAACTAAAGGCTCTTTGTTAATTTCAAAAACTGATCTTCACAATTAGATATATGAGGATAAAGCAATATTTGAAGGGTGAATCTTGCGTTAGTTTGGTATAGAAATATTTTCAATGATTTTAATGATGAACTCAATATTTCGACCACATATTCTACCTCCAAAAATAAAGATAAAAGTTCATATAAACTAGGGTCCACAACTTCGTTTTTAAGATACAGGGTGTTAAAGGTAAAGACTGATGATGGTTTTATGTAAATATTTTTGCAACCTGTGAAGGTAATTGGATGAAATTTGGTACAGTCACGAAACATTTTACGCTCTAATGTACTAAAAGTAAGTATTGCAATATTTTCAGGAGTGCGTAGTGCAGAGGAGTATTGGCGAAAAATTTGGCCCAAATTTTTTGGTGGTTAACTTTTAGTAATTTTGACTTCAAAATTTGAAAAAATTAAGTTTTTGTACGAATAAGAACTCTTCTCATACTTCCCTAGGAAGCAGCCTTTTCGAGAAAATTGCATTTGAATACTTCTTTACGAATTGATTGTTGTCCCGAAATTAGACGTCAATATTTTAACCACGTATTTTACATCCAAAAAATAGATATAAAAGTTCATATAAACTAGGGTCCACAACTTCTTCATTCTAAAGGTGAAGACCCGATAACGGTTTTTTATAAATATCATATTTGAAATCACTATTCTAGTCTTATGCGAAGTGTGATGCTGCATTTTCTCAGCAAGGTCGGAAATTCTTGGTGTTATCTTTTAAAATGCGCAACCAATTTATTTCTTTTTTATTAGAATTTGTCAAATATGAAATTTGTCATTTTAAAGTCCAAAATTTGTAGGCTCTCGCGCCTCCCAACGCCCTTCCCCCAGTTTGGGAACCACTGAATTAAACATTGACAAACAATTATTTAAGGTTTACTTATTCTAACATTAAGATAAGATGCTCGAAAAGGTTGCCCTGCTCATGAAGGCATATTTGGGCTCTACGGGTAATCGCATGTGAAGCTTGCAAAACTTCAAAATGGTTTTGCTGTATTTGATTCCTTGCTAAACGTATTCTTTCACACAACTCTTCCTCGTTGTCTACTTATATTGCGTATTCTATATCTTTTATACGGCCCCAAACATAGTAGTCTAGTGGAAGTTTCGAAACTGGACCAAATTTTATACAATTACCTTTACAGGTTTCGAAAATATTTACAAAAAATCACCATCAGGTCTTGACATTTAACACCCTATACCTTAAAAACTAAGGAGTTGGGGACCCTAGTTTATATAAACTCTAATCTCTATTTTTTGAAGTAGAATACGTGGTTGAAATATTGACGTCTAATTTCGGGACACCCTGTATATATATATATACAGGGCTATTCAAATTCGAGTATATGCATGGGGATTTCGATAACGGTAAGAGATAGAGGGATGGTTAAATGGGGGCAAAGTAGCATATTTCAGAGGTCAGTTATATGGATAAAAAAAATCTGATCTAGCTCCTCTAGTTCTGGAGTTATATAGGAAAATTCGAAAATTTCGAAATCCTTTTTTTGCCTATATCTTTTTATTTAATGAATTATTTTCAAAACAATTGTCACTTTGCTATTGCCACTTTTTCTAAGCTATCTAAATATCTGAATAAAAATTATATACACGGTGTCGTATAAATTGGGCCACCCTCGACTTTCAATTTTCAAATACGGACCTGTATTTTTTATTGCATTTTTTTAAATGCAAGAGTCATGTTTTATATTGACGTAGTATTTTCATCTGAATTACAGAGTGTTCTGAAAATATTGAACTATTACCAGTAAAATTTCTACATATTTTTAAAATTCCAGCTCTAATTAAATAAATATCATAGAATAAGGTATAAAATGCCTAGGATTTGGAAGATAATCAACATTATTCGACGAAAAATGTCTTCTTCGAGAATTCATCCACATTTCAGTTCACGCAACCCATGATCAATATACGAAAATGTGAAATTTTTCCCAGTACGTACATGTATGTGCATATAATCAATGACTAAACAAAATAATCTTCCAATGGCAATCTTCATACTCGACACCAATTTGGAAATATTTCATTGTTACTTTTCGAACTACCTATATAATTATGTTTCATATTGGCGTTTTATTTTTATATAAATCATAAAGTGGTTTGTGAATACTGAACTAATACTAGTGATATCTCATCATTTTTTAATTCCATAACAACTCTAATTAACCTCAGTAGGTATGAGGAAGATCTGTTGTATTCTGCTGAGAACTCACAAACATAATCTGTCACAAACATAACATTGTATTTGATCATATAGGTTTTCATATTTTATAACTTATCGCATAAGAACATGTTTAGTTATTATCTAGAATTGAAATAAGTCATTATAAGTTATCATAATCGAAATAAATGTTTGAATTGACGATCTTCTCGTTCCAGACATTTACAGAGTCGTTTTTTAAAGTTATTATTCGCTCTGAAGATATCTCTTCGGCGTAGTGATGCCAAAGCGTTCATGATTTTAATTCTTAAATCTTCTATACTTTCAATTTCGTTTTGATATATTCTATTTTTTAGTATATACCCATAAAAAAAGTCAGCGGAAAGATGAATGCTCCTACTATTTCTGTAGAAAACGTTAATCATATCTCTTTTCTGCTCTATGGGGAAACACATTTTCAGTACTAACAGAATTTTTCATTAAATACCAACGGTAATTCCAAGAAACTGTCAAAGAATGACAAGTGAGGTGAACTAAATATTTATTTTCCAAAGCATACTATGAGAATTCAAATAGTTTAATCATAATTGTTGTATATATAGCAACAGAATGCCCATAAATTAGCTGAAAATGTAGATAGTTCGGAAAAGTAATTAACAATGAAATATTGCAAATTGGTGTCTGTAATATGAAGATTGCCAGTCGAACATTTTTTTTTGTTTGGGCAATGATTATATGCACATAAACGTACTAGGAAGAATTTTCGCATTTTCGTACATTGATCATGGGTTACGTGAAGTGAAATATGGATGAATTCTTGAAAAAGACATTTTTCGTCGAATAATGTTGATTATCTTCCAAATCCTAAAATTTAATTAGAGCTGCATTTTAAAAAAATGTTGAGATTTTACTGGTAAATAGTTCAATATTTCAGAACAACTCTGTAATTCAGATGAAAATACTACGTCAATATAAAACATGACTCTTGGCATTCAAAAAAAAATGCAATAAAAAATACAGGTCCGTATTTGAAAATTCAAAGTTGAGGGTGGCCCAATTTATACGACACCCTGTATATAATTTTTATTCAGATATTTAGATAGCTTAGAAAAAGTGGCAATGGCAAAGTGACAATTGTTTTGAAAACAATTCATTAAATAAAAAGATATAGGCAAAAAAAGGATTTAGAAATTTTCGAATTTTCCTATATAACTCCAGAACTAGAGGAGCTAGATCAGATTTTTTTTATCCATATAACTGACCTCTGAAATATGCAACTTTGCCCCCATTTAACCATCCCTCTATCTCTTACCGTTATCGAAATCCCCATGCATATACTCGAATTAGCCCTGTATATATATATATATATATATATATATATATATATATATATATATATATATATATAAACTAACACACTTCTTGATAAAATTTAGTTACAAAATAAAGTGAGAAAAGAATAAGTATCACAAATACCTCCATCGCTTCGACCTTAACTAATATGGACTCATAAAATCGGAAATTGTCATTTCATGGGGGGATCAGCCAAATAATTATTAATGTGATAATAGACATCATTTTTTTATTAACTATATAGTAAGTTTTTTTTAGAAATGTAAGCATCACTTAATTTATATTTCCGAATTATGTTGTTTGTTAGTGGTATATCAAATTTTTATTTATTCGTTATGTTTTCCTGCAAATAACTGAAATTCTTCAACGAAATTCATAATAATATAAATGAATTTCTTACTAATAACAGATTTTTTTCCAAATTGTATAAAAAATAATAATTTAATGAATAATGGTCATATTGGATAACATTATGCAATGTAAGTAGTTCTGTATTATAAAAATAGAACATTATGAAATTTTTTCATTAAATAGCATAATTTAGTTTATCGTTTGTATACCGAGGATCGTGGGGTCAAGTCCCACCTTGCTCTTGGGTGTTGTTTATATCCCTTGAAATTTTGTGGTTCAAAAATATGTATATATGCAGGGTAATGACATAGATTCATTGACCGTCCGGAATCGGCGTTCAACTGTAGGTCCCTTGAAATAACAAAAATTTTACTGAAAATTCATTACCATGCGTAATAAATATTAAGTCGTTCCATTTACTAGAACGAAGAGTTAGAAAAGTCTTAATTATGTTTTTCGTAGCAGCAACTGATGAAGCTTTCAAATTCAGAAACAGGAAAAGAAAGAAATAAAGAGAGCCAGGGATATTCCAATTCAGTATTCGTATATCGATTGGAATCCATTTGAACTGAAAACTAGCTTTTTCCTTATATCTACATACTGAAGTGCTATTCAAACATGACAGTGCCCCAAGTGAGTTCTTCTCCGAGGGCTCCGGATCGGAAGCGGACCCTTCGTCTGGCCGACTGTTCTCGTAAGATGCAGCTTTCAATTTAGCTAATGACGTTTCGTCGACTGTCACAAGCACACGTGGAATGTAATGCCGATCGCGATTTAGCAAAATAAAGGTGTGCTACTAACTAGACGGCGGCCACGGTCACTCTGGACTCTTTCTGAATATTGATTGAACTCTGATCGAATTACCAGGATTTATGGATGCACTGATTGCGACCGTCTTGGAATTAGCATTCGAAATATTCCAAAAATGCCTGGGAGACGAACGAAAATCTACATTGAAAAGACAATGGGTGAATGCGATAAGTGTACTTTGTAAAAGTGAATAATTTACTGTAAACATGATTTCAAACATTATCTGAATTATTTATTATAAAATATTTATTTGAAGACATAATAAACATAAAAAAACTACTCCAATCGGACAAACATCCAACAATTCATTGAGAATCGAATCCACACACCGTGATACCAATTGAACGCTCTCATCTTCTAGAAAGTTTTCAGATAATTATATATATATATATATATATATATATATATATATATATATATACCTATATAAGTAAGAATTCTTCGTGTTAACGAGACACGTACGGACGTACGAGTTCTCGTTGCCGAAATGTTTCGTCTATCTGAAAGATGTGGTTCAATTGTTTCCGACTGGTGGCGCTGTGTCATATTTATATGCCATTGCGTTGCTAGAAGGAAAATATAAGACCGCTTGAAATGTTGGTTTGGTTATCACTTCCGATGGACGGATGATACTGATGAGCCCCAATAAGGGCGAAACAGTCTGTCTATCAATCTTCATCGATTTTGATAAACAAATTAACATTTCTAACAAGTACCGTCTAAGGTAGATGTAGATATTTCGTGCTTTCGTGAACTCTTATAACCAGCTCCGCTAGGAGGTTTGTTTGATTAGTTTCAAATGAATGTACTAGTTTTAGTTTCACTTAATATATATATATATATATATATATATATCTATATATATATATATATATATGTATATATTATATATATATATATATGTATATATATATATATATATATATATATATATATATATATATATATATATATATATATATATATATATATATATATATATATATATATATATATATATATATATATACGGTTATTCACGTTATTCGACACGAAGACTTATATGGCTAAAGTATTTGATTTTATAAAAAAAATTTTTAGCATGGATAGGGACCTAGCAGGACTACATTTTAAAAATATTTTCATGTACACGAAACGTATCGAAGTTGTTGTTTTTCAAATAAAATACCCTGTATATTATTTCATTTTAGGATTTTACGATGAAAACAAATGCCAGTTTCATTGAGGTTTGATTCACCTAAACCTTATGGTTTTTGAAATATCTCGTATTTTGTGAAAATGTAGTATCAATTTTAACGCTTGACCTCTGAACTGATGTTTTCTTGTTTTTGAACAAATTAATGATAAGGCCTACTAACTGGAACAAACTTCATGTCGCACTTGTGAGATATTGACTAACTTAGACTTGGTGTGCAAAAATAAAGGTAAAATAATTGCAATCTTTCAACGGCACTAACTTGTTCAAATTAAATAGGACACCCCGTATTTTATGTCACCAACAGATGTGAAATTTAGTTGTCTATCGAATACCTGAATACATTCCAACCGATATATATTCATGTTTTCAAATAAAATGCACATTTTCATCTTGCAAACTGATTTTATGAAATTTATCATTTATCAAGTCGCCTATGGCGTTTTGAGAAATCAGAATTGATTGAAATAAACATCAAGATCATAATAAATGCTTTTATTTTTCGATATCTTTAATGTTATGTATTAGTTCAAATTATGAAGGAAAAAGCATTAGGGATATGAAACAAGCAATATTTCATATCAATTTTGCAAAATGGCGACCATCAGACTCTAAACACAAACGTATCCTTTTGATAAAACCTTCAGCAACATCTAATAATATACGGGGGATAACATTTAGAAAAACTTCTCTGATACGTCTTTCAATGGGCGACTTGAATTAACATTTTCAGTTAACGTTCCATCACGAAATTCGTGACTTTCTCAAAATTTTTGAAAAGATTGAAATTAATTTGGTATATATGAATGTTTAAAAAAATGGAGAGTCAAAATACACTCAACAGTGTTTTATTAAATTTTGTTCTGTGTACGTCTTCGTATGTGGGTACGTCTTTAGTAACAAATTACGTGCTCTTCAGTCCAGAATCAGCAGTCTGGTCAGATACTATTAGATGGCAAGGAAAACAACAAAAACCTTTACCCATATAATGTTCAAAATAGGTTATCAATTATTTGATTCAAGAATTTGTCTTTAAAAGATATATTTCGACTATGTTCAAAATTGCACCTGGTTTAGAAAAATTAAATGCTGTGGATATGATTGATGGTTTGTTAGATTTTGCAGACCTGACTATTACACGACTCTACAAAAAAATTTTCGTTCTTTGTCCTAAAGTTTATACTATTATTTTCCAGTTAGTTATGCACAAAAACGAAAAGAAAATACCTTTTTTCGGTATAAAGTTTGCTTTTGTGATAGTTATAATAATAATACTCATTTTTCAATTTTTTCATAAATTTTAATTGATTTTAATATTTTTAAAAAGACCGCGCGGTGAGAGTGGGGTATTAACGTTTACACTGTGCCGCTAGATGGCACCCGAGTGATAAACAACCATCAGGTGTTATTTACAAGCCCAGAATAACTTAAAATGTCGTCACGAAAGTGCAAATACGATGCTGATGCATTTTGTTTTATATGTGGTCAATTTATTAAAGTTCGAGACGTGAAATATGAACTAAAGACATCTCACGTTCTCTGTGAAGCCTATGAAGCATATTTTGACTGTCCTGTACGGAATCAAGATAAGCCATGGGCTCCACATGTTGCTTGTAGTTATTGTAAAAGGTGTTTGGAAGGTAAGCAATTTTTATTTAATTAAGCGATGAATCCAAAATAATAGACATATTAATTTTTATTTTTATATTTTTAGGTTGGTATCGAGGTGAGAAAAGGTCTATGAAATTTGCAATACCAAGGATTTGGCGAGAACCAAAAGACCATATTACTGACTGCTACTTTTGTATGGTGAATCCGAGTAAAAGACGTAGAGGTAAAAATGCAAAACCTATTGAATATCCTGACCTCGAATCTTCTTCTGCTCCAATTGCTCACGACCTGACACGACCAGTACCTGAGCCACCAAAAAAATTATCGCAGAAAAGTAGCTCATCTTTTAGTTCTTATAAAAGTAATTCCGATAAGGAGTTTTTGCCTACACCTGAACAACCAAAACACTATCTCATTACTTCAGAAGATTTTAACGATCTAATTAGAGATTTAAATTTGCCAAAAAATAAAGCAGAGCTTCTAGGCTCTCGGTTAAAACAGTGGAATTTGCTTGATGATGTTAAGATCACGGATCAGCGGACTAGGCATGAAATGTTTGCAACGTTTTTCACGAAGGAAGATGGACTTTGTTTTTGTAATGACATTAAAGGTATGTTTGAAGCAATTGGCATACCCTGTGTCCCTAGCGAATGGCGTTTATTCATTGACAGCTCTACGAAAAGTTTAAAAGCAGTTCTATTGCACAACGGAAATAAATTTCCGTCTCTTCCAATTGCTCACTCAGTACATCTTAAAGAAAATTATGAAAGTGTCAAAATTTTGCTTGAATCTGTAAAGTATCGTGAGTATAACTGGGAGCTGATTGGAGATTTTAAAATGGTGGGATTTTTAATGGGGCTACAGGGTGGATATACAAAGTATCCGTGTTATTTGTGCTTGTGGGATAGCAGAGCGGATTCTAAACACTATATTCAACGGTCATGGCCTGTAAGAACAGAATTGTGTGTCGGAAAACAGAACGTCAAATTTGAGCCGATTGTTGAAGCGGAAAAAGTGTTAATGCCGCCTTTGCACATTAAGTTAGGGTTGATGAAACAATTTGTTAAAAAACTGGATGAAACTTCAGAAGCTTTTGGATACTTAAAAAATTTTTTTCCGAAGTTATCGGAAGCAAAGGTTAAAGCTGGGGTTTTTGTTGGTCCGCAAATAAGACAGATTTTCGCCGATGAAAAATTTCCAACGTTGCTGAATCGTACTCAAAAAGCAAGTTGGAACAGTTTTAAAGCAGTAGTTTCTGGATTTTTAGGAAATAATAAAGCTGAAAACTACGAAAAGTTGGTTGAGGATATGCTTACAAATTTTAAGGCCATGGGCTGCAGGATGTCATTAAAAGTACATATGCTGCATGCCCATTTGGATAAATTTAAAAACAATATGGGAGCCTATTCCGAAGAGCAAGGAGAACGTTTCCATCAGGACATCATGAATTTTGAACAACGCTATCAAGGCCAATACAATGAAAACATGATGGGCGACTATATTTGGGGTTTATTGAGAGAAAGTAGCTATGAACATAAAAGAAAAAGTAAAAGTGTGCACTTTTAAGTTATTTTCCACTTTTCTGTAAGCTAATTTGATAGTAAAACTTAATGAAAATTATGAACATATTTATTTCAATAGTTTTATTTTCAATAAAAAACTAAAATCAGAAATTTTGAAAAATATCGTTCAATCAGTCTCCTAAATACAAAAGTAAACTTTTTCATGCCATATATTTTTTTTTGTCTAATTACGATCTAAAATATCGAAATTTTACGCTTTGCAGTCAATGTCAAATTTGGTGTTGACCCGTGTTATTGTTAAGAAAAATAAGAAACTTAAACACACACACACACACACACACACACACACACACACACACACACATATATATATATATATATATATATATATATATATATATAAATATATATATATATATATATATAAATATATATATATATATATATATATATAATATATATATAATATAATATATATATATATATATAGATATATATATATATATATATATATATATATATATATATATATATATATAAGTATATATATATATATATATAAATATATATATATATATATATATATATATATATATATATAAATATATCTATTTCTTTTAGTGGGGATGCGGCAATTTGAGTAAAACACGTTAGTGTACTCTTTTTCTATCCAAGCTTTCGAGATAATTT
This sequence comes from Cynegetis impunctata, assembly GCA_030704885.1. Classification (NCBI taxonomy): domain Eukaryota; kingdom Metazoa; phylum Arthropoda; class Insecta; order Coleoptera; family Coccinellidae; genus Cynegetis; species Cynegetis impunctata. The sequence continues at coordinate 244,212 of JARQZK010004370.1, forward strand.
ATTCTCCTCCGGGATCTACAAGCCAATTACAAAAGATAATATAGATTTGGAAACAAGCAAGAAAGATACATACCAGAATTGAGGTTTTTTCGTGAAAGTTGTTATAATCATGGTCATCTCCCTCATATTTTTTTATTTTATTAATTTTAATAATCCAATAAATAATATGAGGAGATGACCATAATTATAACAACTTTCTCGAAAAAACCTCAATTCTGGTATGTATCTTTCTTGCTTGTTTCCGAATCAATATTATCTATTGTAATTGGCTTGTAGATCCCGGAGGAGGAAATAAATTATTTCGAAAGCTTGGATAGAAAAAGAGTATACTAACGTGTTTTACTCAAATTGCCGCATCCCCACTAAAAGAAATAGATGTTTCCCACTTAGTTTCGGCAACTAACTAAATCCACCTATATATATATATATATATATATATAAAAATATATAAATTTATAAATATATATATTTATATATATATATATATATATATATATATATATATATACATATACATGAGAATGGATCAACTGAAATAGTTTATATTTACTAGTTTTGTGTGCTACAGTAATTTTGAGTAACTAAATAAATTTTTCAAAGAATTGTATTTTTATTATATTTCTATCCGCTCTGTTACCTGGTAATAATTTCTTGGAGTTGAATAGATAATTCCAGAGGTAATTAAGAGAGATTTAGAAGGGGTGAAATATTCAAATATACCTGGTTCCTAAGCAAAGTATTTAGAATTTATTGAGCTTATTGATTTCCATGGCTTCCAAGAACTTCAACTCAGTTACTTTCTCACAGGTATGTAGAATTCTAGAAGTTAAGGGAAAAACTTCAATATTTCTAAAATCCCATATTTCGGCTTCTTTTAAGAAGCTGTTTTCAGTAGTAAGGGAAACTAAGTGGTATTTTGGGTAATTCCCGAACGCAATAATAACTTAAAAGTTAACTGACGATATACAGGGTTACTCAAGTAATACTCACGGAAAACTGTGGCCAAAATATGTGACTTTCAAAAAGTTTCACCTTTAAAATATATTAAAGTCAGTTACAGTCACTTTTTGAAATTATTTTGATATTATACATGGTGTCGCAAAATCTCAAAAAGTACCAAGTAGTGTTTTTTTTAAATATATATATTATGTATATATTCTCTTATTTTAGATTTATTTGGTTTTCATTAAAATTCAAAGCAATTTTTATGTCATCCCAAACCCAGACTCTCAAGAACGTCGGATACGCATATGTCACAAAAGACATCAGCAGATTATTTAAAATAAATACAGGTAGCGTATTCACTGGAGAATTACTAGCCATAAAAGAAACATTGGAACACATTAGAATCAGTACACAAAACGACTTTCACATATGTACAGACTCACTAAGTGCATTAGATAAAATAATGAAACCAGACAAAGAGAACACAATAATACAAGAAATACAACAGTTAACATATGACACATACATTCAAAATTAAGCTATAACTTTCTACTACATACCATCACATACAGGAATGAAGGAAACGAACAAGCAGACAAAGCAGCGAAAAAAGCATTAAAAATAGGGGAAGAAAAGTCAGTCACTATCAGATTTCACCGCAATACTCAACCAAAAAATGAAACAAACGTGGCAAAATAAGTGGCAAAATGCACAAATATATATGAATAAAATACAAAATATAGTACACAAACCTCTTAAACTACCAAAGAAAAGAATAGACCAAACCAGAGCGTTGAGACTGCGTACAGGACATTCACGCATCACACACGACTACCTGTTAGAGAAAGGAGATCCACCTATATGTGCCAACTGTTCCGGAAGACTAACCATACAACATATCTTATTAGAATGCCCCCACTATACAAACCAACGAAAATACTTCAAAATTGGCGAAACCATAGAAGACATCCTGGACGAAAATATTGACAATACTTTACTATTCTTAAAAAATATCTCAATGTATGGTAAACTGTAAACTGTAAACTGTAACATATATATGTCTGCTAATGACCCTAAGCGGTCGAAGCAGTAAATGAAATAAAAAAATTTTTTTTATGTTTGACGTACTCTAAAAGTATCTAAATTATATGAGTGAAACGTGCAATGAAATGTAACAATAGATCTTATATTATATCCCAATTATAATAAACTCCACATCTTATGTATGTATGTATTCAAAAACTGTAACGTTGATCAACGTACAAGGAAATGTAATCTTCAATTACCTAACGAATGGTATTAGAATGTTTTATAGCTAAGTCTTTGGCCTTTTATACATCACGCCAAAAAATCGATTATTGTTACATTTGATGATATTAAAATAATTGTTCTAATGGATCTAGTTACCTTTTTTCTTAAGAAATGTCACATGAATAATTGTATTTCTAAAGACAAAATGCAACTAGATTCATTAGAACTTTTATTCAAAAAACAACAAATGGTGCAATGGACGATTTTTTGGCTTAATGCGTAAAAAGGGGAAAATCGAGGGGTCAACGGCAGCTAAAAAAATTTGTACAGCAATGCCAATCAATGCCATACTAATGCCAACCAATGCCACTAATTCTTGCAGTAATTCCAACTAATGCAACTTATTCCTAGAGTAATGCCAATTAATTGCAATTGTTGTTTACTAATTTCTTATAGCAATAAATATCTCCAAATATTCTATAAATACTAATTTTAATGACTCAATATTGTATTCATTTCAAATCATGCTTGGAGCACTATTTCCAAAACACCCGCGGATGCAAAGAATCGTTGTAAGTTGACATTTTCGGTTAAATTAAATCACACCTTTGTTTTCTGAACCTATATACTCGTATTAACATAAAATAATGATAACTCCCAAAGAGCAACATTAGTTTTGTGAATAATACCAACTATATAATCAAAATACACAATGAAAAACAATAAAATCATATCAACTTATAATATCTGTAGACTTTTTGAGTATACCTATATTATACCGAGACATTATTCTCTGTAGGTCCGAGCCAAGTAATAAACAAAAATACTAAAACAAACCCCATTCCGAGCCTCAAATCTATTGCTTTTACGTTACTAGTAGAAAAGTAACTAACACAGTGACAAAATTTAACCAATTGACGCCAGTTCCATTGAACCGTAAAACAAATCCCTAAAATAATAAAAAACAACAAAATGATAGCACTACTTATTTATTATAAGGTGTTTTTAAGTAGGTATATTACTCGAGCCAAAGTACGAAACATAAAAAAACCAAAACATATTATTTTCCTTCTTTAAAAAGAAAATGCAAACAATAATAATAATATTACTAATAACAATATTATAATTCTGTAAAAATCCCCACCGAGGCCCCTACTCACATAGTTACTTTTTTTTACCCAACGCAACGGTTAAAAACGTTCGGACAAAAACAAGATATCCTACCTTCAATACATAAGTACAGCTATATGGTACATAGGGCCGTATAGCATACTACTGTCTGTACTCATATACCTCGTTTTTATCCAAATATCCGTTGCGTAGGGTGAAAAGGACATAAATGAAAGAGCTGAATGAGGGCCTTGACAAATTTAAACCTAACTTTAATTTGTCCTAGCAACAAAAATGCACTGAAATCAAAAAAATAAATATTTTTTTCAGGTACATAATATTTAATTGTAATCCTTATTTAAATGGGAAATCACATCATTTTTTTATATAATCTTTTTATGTTTACAAGATCATGTATTTTTAAAGTGAATGGTGCAAAACCAGCCAGTTCAATTGGACCGTGAAAAAATATTTTTTTTTACCGATATCATTCCTTTTAGGGGTGTATTTATTATATATATATATATATATATATATATATATATATATATATATATATATATATATGTGTGTGTGTGTGTGTGTGTGTGTGTCAAGGAAACAGCTTTGTATTACGTAATTGGTTTGTCGGACTTAATCCTTTCTGTAGAAATATATTGATTCCACTTCCATGCTCATCTTTTGAAATTCATTATCTTTCATTTCATGATTTCATGTACAGAGGTATACAGTGACCCGATCTCCCTTAATAACTTGAATAAATAGTGGTGCGTGATGGTTTACGAGAGCACGTTTTTAATTTGATCTCATCTAACAAATATTGTCATTTCGCTTTCTTCTGGAGGCGTATATATTCTATTAATTTACCGCAATCTGTGCGCGTTGATTTATATCTAGGAGGATTTATGTACATAGGATATCATGTGTATTTCTTCGTCTATCACGAACTTTTCCATTAATTGCTACAGTTGGGGGTTCGATTCAGATTGAACATTAATGATTCTCTGTCTCTCGATTGGAGTTTAAGTGAATCTTAAGAAGAACACTTTTTAATTCTATTGAATTCTAATAATATATTAGTTATAGTAGTACTCGACACCCCAAGTAATCTCAATATAAGACATAATATATGTCCTATAAGTTTTGGCACAGAATTTATTGGCTTTAATTTTAACAAAAACAAAATAATATCAAATTGCCTTTGGAAACAAAAGTAGGTTTACTTTGTTTTCTGTCAGTTGAGATTTATTTTTTTTGAAGATTTCGCTTTAACATGTCGTATACATTAAAAATAAGAAAAAGTATCTACTAGTACAAAGCTGAAATCTGTAAAATATTCCAGAATGGAAAAAATTCAAAGCAGAACCATTTATAGAACAATAGTGGAGTTCGAGTAGGGAATACCATGTCTGAATCTCCCAAAAAGGGGACTGCACATAGATCAGAGAGATTAGTGAGAAGAGCAAAAAACCAGGTTGGAAAGTCAACGAGGAGACTGGCTCGTCAATACAGATCATCTAAGAGTACGATATCGTTGGAATTGAGGAGCATTGGTCTTAAATATCGAAAGAGACATCAGTGCCCCAAATACTCTCAAGCGTAACTCCTTCGTATACCAAGATGCTGTCGTCAACTGAGGCGGGTACACTTTGCCAATAAAAAAATCATTATTTTAGATGACGAAAAATATTTCATTTTCAGTAATTCTGAAATGAAGGGAAACGATGGCTTTTGTATGGACAACGTAGAGGAATGCTCCGACAATGTTAGATACAAACATAAACATTGTCTGGTGAGCAAATTTCAACAGAGGTGTATCCCGACCATTTGTGGGAAGAGAGAGGGGTGAAGCTTTGAACAGTCAGAGCTATATTGATAACTACTTTTCCAAATTACTTCGGTTTGTCCACGAACATCATTCTAATGACGATATCATGTTTTGGCCAGACTTAGCATCTTGTCATTACTCAAGAGATACCCAAAACTGGCTTCGACAATACCACATACCTTTTGTTCTCAGAAACTGTAATCCAAACTTACCACAGGCTTGCTCTATAGAGGATTTTTGGGCTTTACTGTCTAGTAAGATTTATCATGGAGGCTGGGAAGCCCAAGGTGAAGAACAATTAAGACCGCGAATTTACGAAAAACTGAGAAAAGTTGACCTAAATTCCGTCCAGGACTTCATGAATGAAATTTGCGTCTGGAAGAGCAGAATGGGCCACTCCACATAATTCGATAGTATAGTTTAGTTAAGTATTCATGATAACTAGTTAGTGTCCAAATAAATTTCTTCATTGAAAAAAGACCGATAAATATTTTGTGCCAAAACTGTTAAGACATACGTTATTATCCAGATTCAAATGAAATTATATGCTACAAGTTCAATTCTTAGGAACTACATCTACAGTGAACCTGAAGCAAATATTAATGGTTCTTACCGAAGACAAAAAAAAACGAGAAATAATGTTTCTACTCCAGCAATTGAATGAACTTTTTCACAATTAATTTACTTCATGAATTATTGGTGAATGTTAAGTAAAAAGTCAACATTTTATATTTTTTATCAACACTGCGAGTCCTAAAAGTGGCTTCATATTCACACTTACCGCCTCTTCAAAAAAGGAACAAATTCTGAATTTATTCATTTCTATCGAAAATATCATGTCTGTTGAATAGTATGTTCCTTATGAGTATTGGTAAGAATTTCCTAAATTGCAGTAAACTATATTTTGAGCAATTAATTTATCTACTCATTTTATATTTTCTAATTAGAAACATAAAATATTGCTCACAATAAAATTTCCCTTAATAGTTGAATCAATTTTTTTCAACCAGATGTAATATGTTTATCAGCCTAAATAACGAAACTTTTTCCAATTAACAAATTAATAATCTATAACTCTCTTCTGCATTTTTGGTCATTTAACAACATACCTCATATTTTCATGAAATACAGTTTAAAATGAAATTTAACGACAAAAAAGGTAATTTTTCTTGAGACTATATGGTCTTTATTTTGAAAGTTCATGTTTGGCGCTTCTCTCAATTTGTCACCACTCAACAGATTCTCACGAGTTAGATAATTATATTTCAATTAATTACCAAGTTAAATATTAATCGTATTTCAAAAAGTATTACCTACTACATTGAATTTTCTAAAACTGTACACTTGGAGAACTTCAAATTGAAATGGTTTTTAGTAATATCCCTACGTGATATAATTTTTTGTTTGTGTGAACATCCGATGGATGAGACTGATAATTTCTCGCCGTCATTAAATAAAACACCCCTATTAAATGATCCAGAACTTAATAGACCAATTTTGCCTTGCTCAATTATGTTTCCGACATACCAGAAACATATAATCACAACAGTTGTTCTATATAGCCCCGGTCATCACCACATCGAATTAAAAATTAATCAGACTTGGTTTACAATTAACGAAAAAGCTTTTTGCGTTCCCAGCTTAGTCGTTGTTAAATTACACGATGGACGGACGCAGGCGGGCGCAATCGTCTCAAGCCGATTATTTTGTCAGAGTAATAAAAAATGCATTAGATACCCAATGGTATAACTCACCATCATCTGAATGCAGTTTTGGTTGTTTTTTACTTTCCACTAGATTTATTGAGATGTAAATTATCATTCATCAAATAATTGAAAAGGACTATTAAATTAAAGACTGAAATTCAAATAAATATATATATATATATATATATATATATATATATATATATATATATATATATATATATATATATATATATATATATATATATATATATATATATATATATATATATCAGTGGCGGCTCGTGAGGTTTTGGTTTGAGGAGGCTACAAGAGGTGTTGAAAAATACAGCATAGGCGAACATTTTTAGGATTTCAAGGTCAACCGCCTTATAATTTAAAGAAAATCAAAGTAAAACAAGCACCCTAAGCTATTAATTTGTTTTCAGTTTCGAGTGTCTACCTTGAGACCTACAACTCCTATTTACAATATTCACAAAAACTCTTCTCAGCCAATTAATCCATTCATCTATTCATCAAATTTTTTTTTTCTTTCACAAAATAGGTACCTACCTACTTACTTAACGAATTTGTTAACAGCTGGTGAGAGAAAATAAAAAGTTATTATATATTTAGTCCTCACATGATTTTCATTATGCCCCAAAATTTCATTGTCATTATACACAACAGACAGTTAACTTTTTATGGCCACCTTATCAAAAAAAGTGTATTTTTGACATAAATTTTCCAAAAGGTTATCTGGAAAATTAGCCGAAAATCCGGTTAAAAAATTTTTATTGAGTAAGTCGAAGAAATGCAGTTCTTTCAAATCAGAGAACCTTATTTCTATTTGACCCCTAATAGTATCCAAAATTTCATAAAATATTTGCTTATAGTGAAGCTCCATATCTGCGTAACTGAATTTCTTTCGTTTTGGGCTAAATAGAGTCTTATCATCAGTAGTTTGAAATACAGAAAATAGTTTTTTAAAATAAACTTCTGCACGAAATTCTGAAATTTTTTCCAAAAGAAACTTGAACCGATTTCGTGAGTAAATTACATCTGAAAACTTGTGCTGTAAGATTTGAAAAACTATTTCTGTTTGTTCAAAATTAAATTAAAGATGTTTAAAAAATATATAAATTCCTTATCTTGTAAGTAAGATATTAATCCGCGTGCTGTATTTAAAGTTACTTTATCGGTGAAAAATTCCTCACTTTGAACTAGGTATAGAATTAAATCCTCAAATCCTAAGCGGCCCCAAACAGAGACATTTTCACTAGTAAAAAGTAAACACTGCCAACAAAATAATTTATTTTTTACCTGTGATCCGGTTAGGCAAGGATGTCTCTCATAATTCCGTGTATTAAAACCGCGGTTTTGTTGTCTGTTACGCTGCACCAAATTGTTTAATTCAGGGGTAGGTCGCAATGTTTTTATCAAAACTTTATCCTCATAACTTACTGCACTAAAGTTATGGGATAACAAATATTTCACTAAGTCACCATTGAAAATTTTTGAAATTAACTTCAGTAACCAAACTCATTTTAAAACAATACGCGAGCAATATAAGTAAACATGCTGCCATTAGTAACTACGATCACACTACGATTCAATCAATGATTTCCAACGAATTCACTCGATGTCACGCGAAATTCTATAGTTGTGATTCGTCGACATTGTATGAGACTGGGTTCCTATCCGTGTTGCCATTTACATGTGTTTTGCTTTTCTATTGCAATGAAGTATTCATTCGGAGTATTTGCACCGTTGTTTGCTATTCTGTGGCAGGAATAATGAACGTTGAGAATATACCTTTCTAAGCCTCCGCAGCGTTACCACAAATCTTGAAATGAATGAAATGCACTAAATGTAAATAACTTCTATCCTAATTAATAAATTTTATTTTATAATGTAGGTTGAAAGGAAGGTAGGTGCATAAAATAATATGATTTTGATTAATATGAATATGCTGAATGCTGACTATTCAATATAATATATTAGTGATACACGGAATATTATTGAGGAGGCTTAGCCTCCTTAGCCTCCTTTGACTAGCCGCACCTGATATATATATATATATATATATATATATATATATATATATATATATATATATATATATATATATATGTATATATATATATATATATATATATATATATATATATATATATATATATATATATATATATATATATATATATATATATATATATAATATGTTTATATACATATATATATATATATATATATATATATATATATATATATATATGTATATATATATATATATATATATATATATATATAAATATGTTATATACATATATATATATATACATATATATATATATATATATATATGAATAAAATATTATAATTATAATAATGCGTTGGGAAAAAATCAACTCTCCATTAGCTTCATGACACTATGAGACTTGACGATATTGAATTCCCATTCGTCTTTCAACGGAGAATGCTAGAAAAATTCGACATCGATGCCACACTAGATAAAGTCTGTTTCACTATTCAAAAAGATCATCAGTACTGTTTCGTCCATCGACCGAGGGAGCAACAACGTCGAATCCAAATAACCTGCTCATAGTTTCTAAAAAGAGCACTCATAAAATTGAAACAATCGCCGAGAACTAATGTCCCTTCATACCCATTGGTGACCACCATATGTGCAAAGTTGGTGATGGCGCTTTGATTTGTTGGGATGTCATTAGTGTATTCTTAAAAATTATGAGGTGGATTCGATGTCGTTGCCCACTCGGTCAATGGACGGAGCATTACTGATGAGGTCATTGAAGATCGAAACAAACTGTCTAGTGTTTTAAATCTTGAGGGGCACCAATGTCTCCCCTGAAGGTTGAATGAGAATTCAATATCGTCGAGGAGTCTAATGAAGCTAACTCCGTTAGAGGGTTGATTTTATTAATCATAAATTTTTCAAATAAATTTCCCAACGAATCATGATGTTTATCATACAAGCTGCGCCTATTTAGCACAAATAAATATTCATTACTTATATATATATATATATATATATATATATATATATATATATATATATATATATATATATATATATATATATATATATATATATATATATATATATATATATATATATATATATATATATATATATATATATATATATATATATATATATATATATATGATACATAGTGTTTTCACAAATATCATGTACAGTGTGTCCAATATTCAATAATTTTGAATGGTATTTTTGTTTTTTTTGAAGATAGAGGGTTGCGGTTTTCGCGACACTGTGCTACTTTTTCGTAAAACTGAAGATGCCGACAGAATTTGAATAGCCCTTTTAGTTTTTAAAATACAGCGCATTTTTGAAAATGTTGCATTTCGGGTTATCCGTTATGCCGTTATCCTTCATCTTATCGAAAAGGTAATACAACATTCTTATAGATTTTTTTCCGTAGAATGTAGTGGTGTAGATAATTTTTGTTACATATTCACTATTTTCGAGTTATAAAGCAAACTTAGGTTTTTTCAAATGAAATATCCTGTATATTTATCGACTATCAAATTTGTCTTTTTTTTTAGCTTTTCAAAAATATATGATAGTATAAACTTTTCCTCAGAAACGCGCAAATAAATGACAATTTTCTAAAATTAAATGCATAAATTAATAGAAGGCCATGGATAACAACAATGAACAAGTGAAAGTTACATATTACTAACGAAGAATTGGATACCTTGCATAGAGTTATATTTTACTTAAAAAATACCAATAGATCTTTTTTCTATCAGTAAGTTTGTGTCAACAGTTTCGTAGCGTAAAGTAACAATATTACAAATACAAATAAATAGCATTATTAAAAATAAATTGAAGGTGATGTTCAAATTGACGACCATTTTTTCTGATGCAAAATTGGAACATCTTTGAATAGCGTTTAAAAAAACCTCTGTTCTCATTCGCAGATTTCGAAAGGCTAAATGAATTGCCTCTCGAAGTTCTTCAATGCTGTCAGTTTTTGGCACACCAATTTCCTTCTCAACTTTTCTATAAGGACAAAGGTGTTGCTTCCATAAATATCCCAAAGTATCTATCTCTTTTCTTTCCCTGTTCTCTTTGTTGTATATTTTAGCACGCGGGTGAACAAATGATCCGTGCTCAACTAAATTTGCTATTAAACGACCAAATATCTCCAAAAACGGTTGCTTTCTTTCTGGTTATCTAACAAGAAAAGAATTAAAATGATAATAGAGATTTTCATAGCTATTATAGCTTACTTACCTTAGGAAATATAATTCCGAAGCTTCTTCAGAATTTTCATTACTCTGTATAAAACATACCAGCATATCATATTTTTCATAATTTCCATACTCTGCATTATTCGAAGACATTGATTAATATCAATTAAATAATAATACCAAAAGAACGAAAATAAACATCTTTATAAACCAAAAGCCGATGATATTGGTTTCACATTAATTTTTTTTCTTGTCGTGAAAAATATCCATGGCCTACTATTAAATTATGCATTTAATTTTAGGAAATTGTCATTTATTTGCGCGTTTCTGAGGAAAAGTTCATACTATCATATATTTTAGAAAAGGTAAAAAAAGACAAATTTTATAGTCTATAAATATACAGGGTATTCCATTCAAAAAATATAAGTTTGCTTTATAACTCGAAAATAGTACATATGTAACAAACATTATCTACACTACTGCATTCTACGGAAAAAAATCTATAAGAATGTTATATTACCTTTTCGATAAGATGAAGGATAACGGCGATACGACAGGGATCCCAAAATGCAACATTTTCAAAAATGCACTGTATCTTAAAAACTAAAATTGCTATTAAAATGCTGTTGACGGCATCTTCAGTTTTACGAAAAAGTAGCACAGTGTCGCGAAAACCGCAACCCTCTATCTTTAAAAATAACAGATACCATTCAAAAGTATCGAAAATTGGACATACTGTACCGGGTGTCTGATTAAGAGAGTCGCGCGGCTGTATCTCACAAACTATTCGTCGTAGAGACTTACGGTAAAAAATTTTATAACCAAAGTGGCCAACAGAAAATCCTGGAAATTATTTTCAGGTTTCTAAGATGGCCGCCAGGGGGCGTAACCGCCATCTGAAACTTTTAAAGTGATTTTTCTCTGAAATTCATCTTGCGAATATACCAAAAAAATATTTTCTGTTTAAAGCTGAGCTTCATTCGAGTCATTTTTATTCGAAACTTTTTAACGTATCTATTTAAATGAAGTGGTGGGGGGTGATTCAATGTTTTTTTGAATAAACAGGTGTAACTCCTGAACGACTGAACGGATTTCAACAAAGTTGATCTCGTTGGGAAAAGCATTTATTGCTTCATCGAAAACATTTTATCTGTGGTCTGTCAAATTTTTAGTTATGCCGGTAGAGAGCTTTTTTTGATATAATAACAGAAAATTGCTAATTTCTCTGAAAAATTAAATGCAATAACATAACTTTTTTTCCTTAAAAATTTATTGTGATGATGCCGAAATAGGCTAGTGAAAACTGTATCTCGATACCTTATTCCTAGCCTAAAATATCGAAGAAAGAAAATTTAGTTATCATATGATCCAAAAAGACGCCATTACTCGGGTATTTATTTTCATTTATCTGTATTTTTTCCAAGAACCAATGATGAAATTTAATAATTTTATGATTTTCAAAAAACAACATTCTTATTTCAAAAACTTCAGAAAAAAATCGAGTGGGAGCATAATAACCAATGTAATAATATGCAAGTGCAATATAGTCAGTATATGAAGAGCAGGCCATGAAGGAAAATCATATGCCTAAAATCAACTGGTCAACAAATACTAAAATTATACATACAGTGGCAGTTGAATAGGTTCTTGTGGCACACAGAAGTAAGGATTGAAAAAGATTGAAATACATTTTACAAACAATGAAGCTATTGATATCACTGACGGTATATTTTGAAATTCTTCAAACTGTGGCATTGGCAAAAGGAATATACAGTGCTCTATATTCGGCGTCTACGCCATGTGAGAATTTTTCCGCGTTTAGTCCGAAATTTGCGTAATACTGGCAGCCTCGACCCTATAAATTTCAGATGAAAATTCTCTATTTTCTTCAAATATGCCCAACAAATTCTCGCATGGCGTGAACGCCAATTTGGAAATCGAGTTCTATATAATCTTTGTGCCATTTCCGCATTTTGAAAACTTTCAAAATATACCGCAAACATATCAACATCTTCATTGTTCGTAAATGCATTTCAATAGTTTTCAGTCCTTACTTGTGTGTGCCACAAAAACTCATCACACTGCCATTATAAGTTCATTTTTAATATTTGTTGACAAGTTGATTTTAGGCATTTATTTTTCCTTCATGGCCTTCTCTTCTTATTCTGACTACCTTCTTGCACTTTCACAAATTATATTTATTGATTATTATGCCCCTAAACGATTTTATAAAAATTTTTTGAACTAAGAATACTAGTACCTATATGATAATCATTGAATGATGAAATTTCATCATTGATTCTTGGAAAAAATATAGATAAATGTAAATAAATACCGGTGAGATGGCGTCTTTTTGAATCATATGATAACTGAATATTTTTTCTTCGATATTTTAGGCTAGGAATAAGATATCGAGATACGGTTTTCACTAGCCTATTTTGGCATCATCATAATACATTTTTATGGAAAAAAAGTTATATTATTGCATTTAATTTTTAAGAGAAATTAGCAATTTTTTGTTATTATATCAAAAAACGCTCTCTACCGGCATAACTAAAAATTTGACAGACCACAGATAAACTGTTTTCGATGAAGCAATAAATGCTTTTCCCAACGAGATTAACTTTGTTGAAATCCGTTCAGTCGTTCAGGAGTTACAGCTGTTTATTCAAAAAGACATTGAATCAACCCCCACCACTTCATTTCAATAGATACGTCAAAAAGTGTCAAATAAAAATAACTCGAATGAAGCTCAGCTTTACACAAAAAATATTTTTTTGGATATTCACTAGATGAATTTCAGAAAAAAGTCACTTTAAAAGTTTCAGATGGCGGTTACGGCCCCTGGCGTCCATCTTAGAAACCTGAAAATAATTTCCAGGATTTTCTGTTGGCCACTTTGGTTATAAAAATTTTTACCGTAAGTCTCTACGACGCATAGTTTGTGAGATACAGCCGCGTGCCTCTCTTAATCAGACACCCGGTACATACGAAAGTAGTCATTTTTTGGCTTACGAAATAGTCTAAAATTTCATATAGATAGGTCCTCAAACGCTAAAATTATAATTATTATATTTTTGATAAAACTTTGAAACTGAAGAATTTATTATCAATTATCAAAAAAATTTGAACTAACTATGAATTTGATCAGAATATTCAATAAAAGTAATTATAGATTTGTGGTGAATTAAGTAAGTTTGCCAATTTTATGCAAGTGCCTCGAAATTACTGGTACGATAGTGTTATTGTATCTTGTAGATTTTGCTGGATCATGGTTAATTCTCAGATCAAACTGATCCAAGAGGAATTGTAATAATGGCTCTGAGTTTTTAATCAGAAAAATTCATGTCGAAATTCTACTTGTTTGTATCAATAAAAATACAAGACTCTGAAAGCTTTTTATTGATTATTCATTCGCATCCCTGTTTATCATCATACGAATAGATAGCAGATTATTTTAAAAAGTATAATCAATTCTATACACTACTTCGCAAAGTGTCTGGAATGTAACGTGTACCTCCGAATCTTGACTTCAACCTATTCGAGGTTAGTCAGGTGGTTGTTATAATCAATTCCTTCAAAACTAGTAAATCCACTGATTACTATGGACTTTCCATCCTAGTTGTAAAACGCAACATAAATTCTATTGTTAAGCCCCTCACCTTATTAACCAATACTTTAGATGTGGTGTTTATCCGGATTGCTTGAAGGTGTCGAAAACAATCCCAGTATATAAAAAAGGTGATAAATCTGATTTATCAAACTAAAGGCCTATCTCTCTCGTACCAATATTCTCCAAAATAATAGAGAGAATAATGGTCAACAGATACGGAATTTTTCTGATGAGAACAACTTATTTTCTGCCAGATAGTTTGGTTTCAGAAAAGGACGTTGTACGTTGGATGCAGCTGCTAAATTTGTTGAAAACACTCTGGACTGTTTCGAGGGTGGCCAGTACTGCATTTCTTTATTTTTGGACTTGTCGAAGGCATTTGACTGCGTGCCTCACTGTGCTCTTGTGAAAAAACTGGAGAGGTATCATTTTTCTGAAGGTAGTGTGCGTTTGATGAGATCATTTCTCAAAGATCGACGTCAGGTGGTGTTCGTGGGTGGCCAGAAGTCGGAGTTAAGAAGTATTCATATAGGTGTACCTCAGGGATCCATACTCGGACCAATATTATTTTTAATATTCATTAACGACTTACCCGATTATCTGTCACTATATGAATCTGTACTTTATGCCGATGATACAAATATATCTTTGAGAACTATAGATATAAATTCGGTCTTAGATCTGTCCTCTGCAGCTAAGAAGAAAGCTCCGAATTGGTTCTCTGCAAATGGCTTGGTGGTTAATGCGGACAAAACACTCAAAACGATCTTCACCCTAAGAAGAACGGAAAATGTGAGCGGCTTCTGTTCAGGACTTAAATTTCTTGCTTCCAATGAATACATTCAAGACACAAATAAAGCAGATATTATTGTCGATGAATCTTTACAAGTGGCAATATTTTTTGGAGTCTGATCAAAATCTGTTTTTCCTTTAGTTTTTTATTTTTTGTTAACAGTGTTCCGTTGATTTGTTTGTGATTGGTATTTATAAACATTATATTGGATATATTTTAAAATTTTTATATTCATGTTGTTCTAAATTTCATTCTTTTGTATAAATTGAAGGAAATTCTATTTCAGACGTGTGCAAAACTGTATGAAGATAATGCATTAATGAAGTTTTCTTATCTTATCGTGTAATAAGGAACTTCGTTCCAAAAACTGAAGTTTCAACACCCTGTTATCATCCGATAACATTGTGTTTGACTAGAAGAAACAATGCTGATCAATCTTGAGTGGGGACAATGGTTTCTTATTGGGCATTCGTTCCATGCATAAACAATTATCCGCTTCTGGGCGATGTTGATTTGGTATAACTTTTTCCATATGACACATCTTATACATTATATTCGCAGACGATCGGCGTCGAAAAATCTCATCTAAAACGCTTTTATTACGAAACGTATAAATAACTGAAAGTACCTGAGTGGTATTTTTTTCAATACATCACCGAGAAAAATTCATGCTTTATGATACATTTACGAGTATATCAGTGTACTTATCGATCAAGTGATTCAGTCGAACCGGTTGGCTAGAATAAAAATGGATGCATACAATGGAATTATCCGTGCATACAAATATGCAATAAATTATTATTACTCGAATTATGTGCGCGAATAAATTTACTTACTTTATGGTCATTTTAAGTACTTTGACAATTGTAGTAGTATAGTTTATTCAATTAAAATAACATTCTGATATGGCCAAGGCATCAGTCGTAAATTGCGATCTCATGAATAAGTAAGTTGAAGTAATAGAACGCATATATCTGTTCAATATATTGCTTACTGCAAACTCTACCGTGAAATGTCTTAAACGAAGAAATATTTTCGCTAAAGATCACTTATAGTGATTTCATTATAAATATAAATAAAGATAATGGAAATGACGTCAAAAAATGTTGAATATGGAATGCAATTGTGCCACATATTCCTCCTATATTCTATATACATAATAAAATGTTCAAATAATTTTTGTTTGTAAAATTTAAATGCCACGACATGGTTATTAATTATTTATAGAGGATAAGTGACAGCTTCATACTTTTCTTTAGCATTTGTTTTTCAACGCCCTAGCCATAACTTTCTTCAATCATAGCCATCTAAGAGCCACTGAACTTTAAGTCAGTGGAAGCGGAATAAGAGGAAATTATCATTTTTAAGGGATCCATTTCAAATTAAATAATGAAGGCTTTGTTTTATGAAAAAATTATAATTCTTAATGGACTTGAAATCGTCCTTATCGACATAAACAAATATATATATATATATATATATATATTTAAATATACAGTGCGCGCAAAATTATGGAACAAATTAATTTTCTCAGAAGAAAAATATTTGGAAACAAAATCCTGGAACAGGTCAATTTTTGTTCCACTTTTACCGAATTTGTATGCATTTTTGAAGGATTTTTGTTGCACTCTGTGCCATCCCCATCAACCCTCTAATTTTTTTGAATTTTGAATAGGAAAATTGGGTCATGTGGTACTTTTTTGGCAAGGTCTTTGTATCTTCTTTATAGGCGTGCAGAAATTTTCAAGAAAATTTTTTTTTTTTGAAAAATTTGTTACTTAGTTCAAAGAGGTTTCAGTATGTGCACTTTGTCATGGCTCATTTAGTCTGAGACGATGGTACCTGATGAAATTTGTCACCGAATGAAGGTCGACCATTACAGTTTTGTTCATGCACAATTTTCAACCCCTTTCAATCCCCTCACGTGAAAAATTAGAATGTGTGAAACACTGCGCTTCAGTTATGATCTTAAGTAGGTATGTTATTAGTACGTTTCTACTGAAGTTGAAACTTTTCGATAAAATTTTTCAATTCAAAGAAAGATTTCTGACAACGCAATGTCATCAATGTTATGAATGTGTAACCAGGTACAAGCACGTAGAGATTTAAAATTCGAAGTAATAAAATTGTTTTTCTTGCCCATTGAAAAAAAAAGTACATAACATGTGGCGTTCAAATACGCCCGGTATTATATCATACGATGAATGTCTTACTTTCAGAAAATTTGAATTCAAGTTGCATTCAATCGTGGCTCAAATTCGAGTTCATTGTTTTAAAAATCGGAAAAGAAATGCCTCAGTTAAATGAAAAACAGAGAATTGAAATTTTAATGATGATCGGGTGGGGCGATAGAGTCCTTACTCAACAGGAGTTTTGTGATATTTTTAACGCCAAATATCCAGAAAGACCAATCACAAGGTCAACGGTCAGTAAAATTGAAAGCAAATTCACGGAGTACAGACATGTTAGACATATTCCAAATGCCGGACGACCCAGAACCTCTGAAGACACAAAACTGAAATCCTCACAGTACTTCACGACAGTTAGCGGAACATAATAACATTTCTCAGAAGACTGCTCTACGCATTTTGAAGGCAGAAAAATATCACCCATATAAAATTCGCCTACATCAGGAATTAAAGGAAGATGATCATGATCGAGGGAATCAGTTTTGTGAAATTATGCAAGATGCGTTGAACCAGAATCCGCAATTCTTCAAAAAAATTATTTTTTTTTGATGAAGTCACGTTTTCTCTGAACGGAACAGTGAACCGACAGAATTGCAGGTTTTGGAGCCGAGAAAATTCGCATTGTATAGTGGAAGCACATACGCAACACCCACAGAAAGTAAATGTATGGGCTGGGATCATTGACGGCAGAATAATCGGGCCTTTTTTTTCGATGGAAACCTCAACGGTGCAAGGTATTTAGAATTCCTCCGGAATGAGCTTTTAACCGCTCTTTCCAACATAGAGTGGCCAGCCAGGTCTCCAGGTCTGACACCGCTCGATTTTTTCTTATGGGGCTACCTGAAATCGAAAGTGTACATCAATAGGACCGAAAATTTTCATGACTTGAAAAACCGAATAAGCTTCGAGATAGGTAGAATAACTCTAGAAACACTCCCGAAGGTACAGGAAGAATATGTCAAGCGCTTTGATTATTGCATCCAGAACGATGGTGGTCATTTTGATCATTTAATTTAACTTATCTTGTAATGCACAATGATTCTTCGGGAGGTACTTCAATGCCGAAATAAATTTCCAATGTCACTCCATTTTTTTTCTCCATTGAAGGGTTCGTAGGGGTTGAAAGTTGTGCATGAACAAAACTGAAATAGTCGACTTTCATTCGGCGACAAATTTCATCAGGTACCATCGCCTCAAAGTAAATGAACCATAACAAAGTGTACATACTGAAAACCTCTTTGAACTAACAAATTTTTCAAAAAAAAAATTTTTTTCTTGAAAATTTCTGCACACCTGTAAAGAAGATACAAAGACTTTGCCAAGAAAGTACCACATGACCCAATTTCCCTATTCAAAAAATTTAGAGGGTTGATGGGGATGGCACAGGGTGCAACAAAAATCCTTCAAAAATTAATAAAAATTTGGGGATTTTGTTGCCAAATATTTATCTTCTGAGAAAATTAATTTGTTCCATAATTTTGACGCGCACTGTATATATATATATATATATATATATATATATATATATATATATATATATATATATATGTAAATATATATATATATATAGTATATATACATATATATATATATATATATATATATATATATATATATATATATATATATATATATATATATATATAAATATATATATACAGGGTAGCGATAAAGTCCGGCAACAAGCAATTTTCTTTAAAACGATCAGAGTTATAATTTTCAAATTTTAGGGTTATTAACGGGAATATATTCTGCGTTTTTGAGAGGACCTGTCAAAGTCAGGTGACGTCACTGTTCAGTGTACCGCCGCCATCTTAGATTTTTTAAAATGGCAACGTAGGTCGAGTGATATATCGTAGAAAAGCTTATTTTTTCCTCTTTCCAAAAATATAAAACAAGTACCACATTACTCAGAAAGTATCCTATAACATTGCAGATATGTGTGTTAATTTCTCTATATTTAGGAAGATTGCTGGTACGTCACAGGTATACGGTTAATAAAAAAACAGTAGTAAGCAATCAATAAATATGTCAAAAATCACCTGTCAAATGTCAGAGTCTTTTTATTTGATAACAGCAGTGTTTAAATCATATTTTCAAATAGTAAATTGATTTAATCTTGGTATTTGATACATGTAGTGTTTGAGTTGTATTTGTGAGAAGTAAATTAAGAATGGTGTACTTATCAGAAAAGGAAAAGATCCAGATACTAATGTTAATTGGATATGGCGATAAAAAACGTACATATGAAGAAATAAGTCATTTGTTCAATGATTTGAATCCTCAACATGCCATAAGTAAATCAACAGTTTCCAGAATATTAAATAAATTTAATGAAACCGGTAGCGTACAGGATCGCCCAAGGTCTGGCAGACCAAAAACTGCAACTACCGAAGATAAGACTTTAGATGTCCTAGTAGATGTTCAACAAAATCGTCAAACATCTACGTAAGAATTGGCAAGAAATCGTGATATTAGCAGGAAGTCGGTACAAACAATTTTGCATCAGAATAAGTTCCATCCATACAAAACTAAAAACCATAAGAATTAGCTGAGGATGATTTTGATCGAAGATTAGAGTTTTGTGAAACGGTTCTAGAGAAAATTGGTGATCAAAATAATTTCTTAGATTCACTTGTATTCAGTGATGAAGCTACATTCTACATTTTGTCTAAACGGCACTATTAATCGACATAATTGCCGGTATTGGTCAGATTATAATCCCCAATGAATGGATGAGGCCCATACACAATACCCACAAAAAGTTAATGTATGGGCTGGCTTGGTGAAAAACCATATCATTGGTCCATTTTTTATAGACGGCGCTCTTACTGGTGAAAAATATCTTCTACTGAATCAAATTATACCTGAAATTACTGCTCTATTTCCAAATATGAATGTATATTTCCAACAGGATGGTGCACCGCGCACTTTCATAAAAACGTTAGGCAATGTTTGGATACAACTTTCCCTCAGAAATGAATTGGTCGAAGAGGTATAATTGAGTGGCCAGCAAGATCTCCCGACTTGAGTCCACTTGATTTCTTCTTATGGAGATACCTGAAGGACGGCGTGTATGTTAACAGACCAACAAACATAGACGATTTGAAAGATCGCATACGTCTTGAAATGCAAGGAATTTCTCCAGAAATTATCAACAATTCCATTCGAAGCTTCCAAGACAGATTGTATTATTGCCAAGAAACAGGTGGCCAACACTTTGAGCACTTTTTATAAAGAAACTGTTGATTATGTGTTATTATTCTAGTTAATTGTTTTGTTATATGATATGTGTTGAAAAATTGAATATTTTAAGTTTTCGACACTTGTTTCTTGTATTTTTTAGGTAATGTTGCACTTATTTAGCATTTTTGAAAAGAGGAAGAAATAAGCTTTTCTACTATGTATCACTCGACCTACATTGCAATTTAAAAAAATTCAAGATGGCGGCGGTACACTGAATGGCGACGTCAATAAACTTTGACGGATCCTCTAAAAAACGCAAAATGAAATCGCGTTAATAACCCTAGAATTTGATAATTATATCTTTGATAGTTTCAGAGAAAATAGCTGGTTGCCAGACTTTCTCGCTACCCTGTATATATATATATATATATATATATATGTATATATATATATATATATATATATATATATATATATATGTATATATATATATATATATTTTTATATGTATGTATATATATATATATATATATATATATATATATATATATATGTATATATATATATATATATATATATATATATATACATATATATATATATATATATATATATATATATATATATATATATATATATATATTTATATATGTATGTATGATATATAATATTATATATATATATATATATAATATGTATATTATATATATATATATATATATATATATATATATA
Organism: Cynegetis impunctata; assembly: GCA_030704885.1. Lineage (NCBI taxonomy): Eukaryota > Metazoa > Arthropoda > Insecta > Coleoptera > Coccinellidae > Cynegetis > Cynegetis impunctata. The sequence goes on from JARQZK010004370.1 coordinate 265,789, forward strand.
TATATATATATATATATATATATATATATATATATATTCATTTAAAGAATAGAAGTAAACATCCGACGAACGATTTTTGTATTCATTTGTTGTGGATCATTGCTGTTATGAATAAGATGCTGGCACCAACAAGGAAAATCATTAATCTGGAAAAAAAAAACCCAAATCGTCGAAAATCCTAGCCAATGACACTCAACATAGACTTAAAGTTGACACAAAATATAAAGTTAATTACTATTTTTCGATCCATTTTATCAGTTTCATAATATCTACATTATGAAAACATATCTTTTAATTTTTCAATCTTACTATTCTATACGATCTTTTTTTTCATAACCTGAAGAATATTTGAACAGTTTGCTAGCTCCGAAGAGTTACACAAGTTCGACAGCGCTGCATGCGTATTTCGTTTTGTTAGTATGAAAGCGCATACCTACATTTTACTTGGATGCATTCCTGCATCATATCGTGACACGATCATCTCCCGTACTCCGGGACATCCAAAAATGTCATACTATTTATATTATTCCATATAAATTAACCAACTTGTTAACTACTTCTTGTATCAATGGAATTGCCATCATCTCGAAAATATTTTGGCCGAATCGATATCATGGGGGAGCATCCTGATTATAGGTGAAACGTCAAATGAAAGAAATGCGTTCTTATTTTGATTATTTTTTTATTGTTCCATTGAATATACAGAATGAGAATACCTTGAAATTTGTTAATAACTAATTTGCATATTTGGCATGCGCCCACATCAAAATTGTTATAACATTGATTATTGGAGAATATAGAAACTGATAAACGTGGAAACCAAAAGTTATTTCAATATAAGAGATAAAATCTCACAAATAAATTCATCTGAAAAATGTTCACCTATAATACAATATTTCCAACAGTGTTCGAAGTGGTCCATTGTATTCTATCTAATGGTAATATACTACCCCTGCTCGGTATAGATACATATGTGCTGTGTGGACCGGATAAACAACGGTCTTGATAGCTGTATGAGAAAGTGAAACATGGCGTGTAACGGAATGAGATTCTGTTCCCTTTAGCACGTATTGGAGGGACAATTAGAAATAATGAAGATTACGCTGAGGTTTAACATGATCTACGACTTGAGCTTGCGTTTGTTGATAATGCCTTAGGAGAAAATACTTCTTTTGGTTGATCGTATAAAATCAATCTTATCTTATCTAAGCATAGGGAAGCAAGCTTATGAATATTATTTTCAAAACGGATCTTGATGGAGGAACGATTGCGCAGCCCGATTATTCAATTCTAAAAGTTCTTTCATTTATTAACCATTAGAGTTGGTTACTTAGAAGGTATTTTTTCTGCTAATAACATTATAAACATTTTTTCTGTGGAAAAGATATGTTGATGATGTTTTCTATACTTATACTCTACTATTACTATATGTTCAGTCAAATAAGACAAAAAAATGGCACATAGGAAAAAAGAAATGCGAAATGTTGAAATTTGGCACAGTTGTTCAATGGAGTTCGCTGTACAAAATACGAAAAGTCCCCGAGTAGATTGGTGTGCGAGGGGAGGGGGAGCAATTTAAAGGTCTCTTTTTTCAGTTTTTCATAAATATCTTAAGAAATATTGAGTTTTGAGTATAATTGGCGGTATACAAAATAAAAGCAGAATAAATTATAAAAAAAAATGTTCTTGTTGATTTTATTCTTACTGAAACGGTTTGGATACAGTGCTTCTTTTGTATACCTACTACACGAGGTACACATATATTTACATATTCCAAGCACGTAATCATACCATAATTCAACGCTTGGATGGTTTCTGCGTAATTAAGTAAAATCAAACAAGATGAAAAGACCTTACAAAGAAGGCTTTTATTTTGTTGTCAAGAAAATGGTTGAATCTGCCTGTCTTTATTCTACCTACTAGGGTCGGCTAGTCGGTTCTCACTCGTCCCTATTGTGTGGACCTGTGTACAGGAAATTGACTACCAACGATATCTTGATTTTATAAAATCTTCAGCCAACATCAAACCAGACCTTCCCTCACTTCCTTCAACAAAAGACTCAGCAATGCAACACTTTTATGGAGTATATTTACAAGCTCAGGAATAGCTGGGGAACAGGTTATCACCTGAGCAATGGGGATGGCATTGTGGGGAGGATGACACCTTAGAGCCAGTCAAAACCACCCAACCTCCAGCTCCGGATTCTATTTTAAGCAAAATTTTCTGTAAGTGCACAAGTAGTTGTGAAGGGAGATGTGATTCCCGAAAAGCAGGCATGAATTGCAGCTGCTGGGCAGCATATGCCAAGGATCATGCACCAACCATTGATGAGTGACGAAGATTTGGATAAGGACTTTATTCACGATGACGACTTTTTTGAATAGATTGACTTTGTTAAACTGGTATAATCAAGTTAAAACATCAATTTATGCTGTGTTTCAGAACTATAATTGGTCTATTTTGATGTTTTTCATTTTGTAAATCTTCCTATTTCGTTGTACGCATAAACACTCAAGATCTTGTTATTATGTATACATTCCTCATCTTGAGCACGACAAAAGCTGACGCAATAATATTTTACTTGCACACTTTCTTTTGTATTCCATTTATATAGGTATGACTATAATCTGAGAACTGTATGTTGTTCTTTGCAATATAAATAAGTAAATTATGTTTCAATTGTATATAAAATTGTATATTAAATCCATAATATTCTCATTCAAAAAACTTCCTTTTGTTTGACCCCATTCTATCTTCCAAACCATTCGAAGTACAAAAAAATGAACAGGACCATTTTTGTAGAAAATTCTTTCTGTTTTAATTTTGTACACTACCAATTTTACTCAAAACTCAATATGGAGATATTTAGGAAAAAACACAAAAAAAGAGTCTTCTAAATTGCACCCATTCCCCCAGCACACCCACCACCCTCGGGGACTTTTGGTATTTTATACATAATACTCCACTGAACCACTATGGCAAATTTCAACGCCCTAGGGCATAATGTACCGTATCTAAGGTAAAATCAACAAATAATTGGTATTGGTATTGGTATGGGAGGATGATGACCGATGCGCTGCGACCTCATTAGATCTATTGTGCCCCATCTTCTTCTGCTTCTCGATGTGTTCTCGTTTTACAGCAGCCCCTCAAGCCTCAATACCTTCAGGAATTTGAGGATTTTAAGGGGGTCTATTTTTTGTATTTCTTCTACAGTCAGCTGGTATGATCCCAGTGTGTTCAGTCTTTCATGCTGCACAGCATAACACTCCATCAGTATATGGTGGGGTGTTTCTGGACGTTCCTTACAGAATCTGCAGGTGCTGTCCCCCTCTAAACCTAGCTTCCTTAGGTGTTCTTTGAGTCTGCAATGCCCCGTATGAAATCCTGTGATTGTCTTTAGACTAATTTTGCTGACGTTAATCAGTGTCTTCGATCTTGCTCGGTTGAACTTGCCAAGGAGATCTTTGGCCTGTCTCAGCCCTGGAAGTCTTTGCCAGTATGATGCTCTCATTGCTTCTTCAGCTTTATTGAGTTCTTCTTGGAATTAAGAAGTCCGCAGAAAGGCTCTGACCCGATTAGTGGCGTTGACGCACCTTTTCGTGCCAGGGTGTCTGCTTGTTCATTACCCTTCACTCCGATGTGCCCCGGCACCCGGAGGAGGATCACTTTGTTATTCCTGCCCAGATCGTTAAGTTTGTCTAGGCATTCACAAACCATCTTTGAGTTGATGTTATAAGAGCTCAACGCTTCGATGGCTGCTTGGCTATCGGAGAGGATCGCAATTTCCTTGTTCCGGTATTTCGTGTCGAGGTTGAACTGAATGCACCTTTCTATGGCGTGAATTTCCGCTTGAAAAATACTGGGAAACTGGCCCATGGGTTCTGAGTATTTGGTACGGGGCCCAACGACTCCTGCTCCAGTTCCTTCGGGAGTTTTAGACCCGTCCGTATACCATATTATGGTATTTTTCTCCAGTGCTCGAATGGATTCTATGCTCCATTCCTTCTTGGTATTTAGTTCCGTTCGAAATAATTTCTCGAAACTATATTTCCTGGTAATTTCGTCAGTTGGGAGGTCAGCAAGGTGTGCACTTCCGGTAAGGGTTGAGTCCCTTGCACCGTATGCCGCAGCTTTGAGTTCGACTTTAGCCAACCTGAGGTTTTCTCCCCAAGCAGTTCTTCTCACCATGATGTGGAGAGGAGTGAGGTCCAGAACTACCTCTAGTGCTGCTGTTGGAGTCGATCTCATTGCTCCTGTTATACAAAAACATGCTAGTCTTTGCACTTTCTCCAAGGTTTTCTTTGTTGTGGTGAGTTCGGTTCTGCCGTGCCACACTACTGCTCCGTAGGTGATCATAGGTCTCACTATCATGGTGTACATCCATCGCAGTATAGATGGGTTACAGCCCCACGTTTCTTCTGCGATATTCCTGCATGCCATCAGTGATGATTTTGCCTTTTTAACGATCTTTTCTACGTGCATGTTCCAGAGTAGTTTTGAGTCTAGGGTGAGCCCTAGATACTTCACAAATTTCTGCCATTCTAAGTCTGCTCCGTCGAGACGAATAGTCCTTAAGCGCTGAAGCTTTGTTCTTCTAGTGAAGGGTACCACTGTGGTTTTTGTTGTTAATTCTCAATCCCACCGAGAGGCACCACCTTCTGGTAGTCTCTAGCTCCCTTTCTATGAGATCGTAGAGGGTTCCTTCGAATTTACCTTATATAGCCGAGGCAAGTGACTCCGTCCCCGGTCAGTGTTCCGAGTAATTCGTCCACTACAAGACTCCACATCAGAGGTGATAGTACCCCTCCTTGTGGGCATCCCCTGTTTGTACTGATCCGAAAGGTGTTTTCGCCCACCTTCGTTTCGGCCGTTCTTGTAGCCAGCATTTGGCACATCCATCTGGATGTGGTTTTGTCCACTCCCTTGATCATTAGGGTCCTTTTTATTGCTTCGTGAGAGGTGGAATGCCCCCTCTATGTCTAAGAAGGCGCAAATGGCCATTTCTTCATACGCAAGTGATCTCTGGATGTTTTCGGTAAGCACGTAAAGAGCGGTTTCCGTTGATCTGCCCGCCCTGTATGCATGCTGCCCGGGGTGCAATGCACCCTCTCCAGTAGCTTGGTTCTAATGTAGTTATCTACCATCTTCTCCAGTGTCTTCAGTAGGAAGGATGTGAGACAGATTGGTCTGAATGACTTCGGGAGGGTGGGGTCCTTCCTTCCTGCTTTAGGAATGAAGGTTACCCGTGCTCTCCTCCAGGTGCTCGGTATGTACCCGAGCGCCAGACTAAATCTGGTTGCTTTAATAATGAACGGCAGTAATTCCGTCTGCCCTTTTTGCAAAAGGGCCGGAAATATGCCGTCAATTCCAGGTGACTTGAATGGTTGAAAGGAGTTAATTGCCCATTTCAGCCTCTGGGGAGTGCATATGGTTTTTGCTACTTCCCAGTCTTCTCGTTTGGCCCTGCCTGGTTCTTCCAGTGATCTTCCGGGTTCAAATGGTATGCTACCTGGAAAGTGCGTCTCCAGTGAGATGAGAGCTCGTTGCTCTTCATCCTCTGTGTAGCTACCATTTGTTCTTCTGAGTGACATTGGTCCTTGCTCTCTGCCTCTTGCCATGGTTTTGTACAATCTGGCTGCTGCGGGGCTTGATGTGATTGTCTCACAGAAGCTTCTGAAGCTGTTCCTTTTGGCTTTCCTTATTTCTTTATTCTGTCAGTCTTTCGATGTATCCCTGCCAGTCTCCATGCCACTTTGCAAATAATATACAAGTGGAAAATAAAATATTTAAATCTGTATTGAATGAACGATTCACATCTAATTAATGATTGAAGTAATTAGAATCGCTCTTATTGTTTTAAAAACTGCAATTGAGTTTTTTTATTCTTTTGCCGATGTTTCTATATGTTCTACCGATATACATTTTTTTAGAATCACCACATGACAAGTTATTGACACCCGATTTTGAGAATATTTTCGAAATAGGATCTATGAAAGTTTTTATATTTTGAATAGAGAAAGTAGAAGATTCAAATTAAACATTTGGAAACCCCTAGAAAGTAACAGGTATAATAATTCTGATAACTTTGGAATGAATAATTACATTTTAACCATTCCTCCTAGATGAATATATTCCATAATATGTAAAAGTTGTTTTGAAGTATTACCTACCTTATGTTCGAATATCTTGTTGTTATAGTTCGTTCAGGTAGGTACTACTCAAATTCATGTAAACTCAGAAAAAAGATTGGAGTATACGGTTCTATCTGAGGAAGCCACCGTGTGGTGAAATGCCGCATCTTAGATTCAATAAGAGTACCTAACCATTAAAATCAAACATTTATTCTTCTAATAATATTGTTAGTGGATCCAAGTCAAGTACCGGGCTCACTAATCCAAAATTACCTAATGGTTTAGTTCTCGGGATTTACATGTAATTGTTTAATAACCGAGAATTTATAGATTCAAATTTTCATCATATTTATAACTTCATGAAAAAATAAATAAATAAATAAATAAAAATAAACAAAAATGAATGAATGAATTGCTTATTGTCATTTAGTTCCTCTAGGAACCCCATAGTTTAGTACGAAATGAAGTCAATGTTATGACGAAACGCGTGAACTCAATAGATTCTTATTCTAACCTGTGAAAAGTTAGTTTTTTTTAATTTCTTTACAAAGTTATGAACATGAACTTTCACCAAGTAAATGCCAATTTAATTCAATCATCATATTTTACTATTGGCAAGCAACAACAATACACTACACATTTAAACAAGTTATTTAAGGATTGAATAGCATTAAAAATTCAATTTAGATCATTATTATAAAACGCGGCCTTCTGATTGACTTATCCCCATAGTTTTTTTATTTTTCACGAAACAGTTTGAATATTATAATATCTCACACCATTTCCATTAACGAAATTGAAGTTTTCTTTGTTACCGATATCTCACTATACATTATCTGATTGCGGACGTTCGAGTAAACAACAGGTCGATTTATCAAACGTTCACAATACTTGCTTGACTGTTTGCACCGCCCCTAATAATCTTAATGATCGCGGATAAAATCTGTATATAATTTTCTACGTATCCGTGAATAGACCTGAGGCTGTGGCTAGTATCACCTCGCAATAGTAGACCTGTCCGTTATTAGGACGAATTCATCTTGTTCTTCTCAGCAGTGCCGTTTGTATGAAATTTTCCGAGAAGGATTACTAAACTATTTTAATATATTCCGAACTTCGGTGGAAAAACGAAGGAAAAGAATTAACCACATAAAAAGATATCTACTGCCTTAGAAATAAATATACACTTTCTGTACTAAAAACGTGAATTTCATAGATCAGGCCTTCTTAAACTATGGGTCGCGATCCCAAATGGGGTCGCGTAGCAAAATTCAGGGGTCGCGAGAGGCACATCCATCTAATTAAATTCTTTCCTTCAATTTTAATTTAATGCCCACCACTAAACGACTGCTTTCGTTTTTATGAAAAATAGAGCATATAACTTTTGTAACTATAATAAAAACAACTTAACAACTTTTTGTGCAATTTTTAATTTCAGATTTTTGTGTGTTTCTAAATGAATTTTAAAACTATTCATTTTCATATGTATATGTATATTGTTACCTAATAAATAATCATCATAAAATATTCATTTATCTTTATTTTATATTTATATGGGGTCGCCAGGAAACTCGCAATCATAAATGGGGACGTGAATGAAAACCCTGGTATAGATGTTTGTGTATGTCTATGTTATAGTGGTTCGAGATACAATTCGAACCGAATAGTCTCGATGAAGTGCAGTGCGGTTGAGGAGAATAATTGAAACTGACAAAACATGAACTCTGTCCACCTAAGCAATTTTAACTCTCTAACTCAATCTGCAGAAGCTGTAGAGTTAACCAAATTTTCAAAAACCTCGAGAAAACTAAAAATATCTACGGTAAAATGGCGGCGGTTGAAAAAATTCACCCAAATTTTGATAGTTTTGTTCTGCCTAGGAAGTAACCCCAGATACCAAATATCAGCTCATTGGGTTTATGGGAGCCTTTGGAGATTCGAATATGTAATGGCAAATATGTATATATGAGAGCACGAAATATCTACATAAAGATTGCGGCGGTTAGAAAAATTTACCCAAATTTAGAAAGCTTCGTTTTACCTCAAAAATAATTCCAGACACAAAAATTTTAGCTCATTTGGTCTGATGGGAGGTTCTAGAAATGCCATTATGAACCGGAAAAAAAATATATCGTATTAGGTATGAGGGTCCTTTCACTCAAAATAATATCAAGTTATTCTCTATAAGCAATTTTTGTAACAATTTCGGTTCACTAGAACAGTGAAAGGGATTTTTTGTACATTTTGCATCTTATACATTTATGCTATAGTATACTTCAGACGCCTTGACGAAACAACAAAAGATTTCGAAAGCTTAACAACATTAAAATAAAATAACTTAATATCCTTCAAAGTATCCTTATACCTAATACGAAATATTCTAAGGACTCTGATAACAATTAGTCTATATATATATATATATATATATATATATATATATATATATATATATATATATATATATATATATATATATATATATATATATATATATATATATATATATATATATATCTTATATATAAAATTCTCGTGTCACAATGTTCGTTCCCATACTCCTCCGAAACGGCTTGACCGATTCTCATGAAATTTTGTGAGCATATTGGGTAGGTCTGAGAATCGGCCAACATCTATTTTTCATCCTCCTAAATGTCAAGGGTAGTCCACCCCTAAATTTTTATTTTTATTTTTTAGACAAAATTTTTTGTTTTTATTTTTTTATGATACAGCATACAAAAATACATACAATCCTAAATTTTCACCGCTCTACGATCAACCCTTATTTTTTATTTGTTAAACTCCTTCGAAATGACTCGACCGATTCTCATGAAATTTTGTGTGCATATCAGCTCTGAGAATCCGACAAAATCTATTTTTCATCCCCCTAAATGTTAAGGGAGGTCCACCCCTTAATTTTTTATTCATATTTTTCAGACAAAATTTTCCGTTCTATTTTTTTTTTATGATACAACATTCAAAAATACATCTAACCCTAAATATTCACCCCTTTACGATCAACCCCTATTTTTTATACTCCTAATCATTAACATTTTTATGAATTTTTTGGACAAATTTTTTTTTTGACTTTTTTATGATGTTGCTTTAAAAAATACATAGAACTCTAAATTTTCACCTTTCTATCAACAACCCATATTTTTCAATAGCCATTTTAATAATTTAAACAACGTTTGCCGGGTCAGATAGATTGATAGATAGATAGATAGATAGATAGATAGATAGATAGATAGATAGATAGATAGATAGATAGATAGATAGATAGATAGATAGATAGATAGATAGATAGATAGATAGATAGATAGATAGATAGATAGATAGATAGATAGATAGATAGATAGATAGATAGATAGATAGATAGATAGATAGATAGATAGATAGATAGATAGATAGATAGATAGATAGATAGATAGATAGATAGATAGATAGAAGATAGATAGATAGATAGATAGATAGATAGATAGATAGATAGATAGATAGATAGATGATAGATAGATAGATAGATAGATAGATAGATAGATAGATAGATAGATAGATAGATAGATAGATAGATAGATAGATAGATAGATAGATAGATAGATAGATAGATAGATAGATAGATAGATAGATAGATAGATAGATAGATAGATAGATAGATAGATAGATAATAGATAGATAGATAGATAGATAGATAGATAGATAGATAGATAGATAGATAGATAGATAGATAGATAGATAGATAGATAGATAGATAGATAGATAGATAGATAGATAGATAGATAGATAGATAGATAGATAGATAGATAGATAGATAGATAGATAGATAGATAGATAGATAGATAGATAGATAGATAGATAGATAGATAGATAGATAGATAGATAGATAGATAGATAGATAGATAGATAGATAGATAGATAGATAGATAGATAGATAGATAGATAGATAGATAGATAGATAGATAGATAGATAGATAGATAGATAGATAGATAGATAGATAGAATGATAGATAGATAGATAGATAGATAGATAGATAGATAGATAGATAGATAGATAGATAGATAGATAGATAGATAGATAGATAGATAGATAGATAGATAGATAGATAGATAGATAGATAGATAGATAGATAGATAGATAGATAGATAGATAGATAGATAGATAGATAGATAGATAGATAGATAGATAGATAGATAGATAGATAGATAGATAGATAGATAGATAGATAGATAGATAGATAGATAGATAGATAGATAGATAGATAGATAGATAGATAGATAGATAGATAGATAGATAGATAGATAGATAGATAGATAGATAGGAGGATATACATCGGCAGATAGATGAATAGATAGAAAAACAGATGGATGAAAATAATTTATATGGCTGAACGTTTGCCCGGTCAGATAAATTAATAGATGGATATGCAGATAGATAGACAGATAGATAGATAAATAGATAGAAAGATAGATAACTCTCTAGATAGAAAGATATATAGTTAGATAGGCAGATATACATCGGCAGACAGATGAATAGATAAAAATAATTTATATGGCAGAACAACGTTTGCCGGGTCAGCTAGTATATATATATATATATATATATATATATATATATATATATATATATATATATATATATATATATATATATATATATATATATATATATATATATATATATATATATATATATATATATATATATATATATATATATATATATATATATATATATATATATATATATATATATAAATATATATATTTTTTTTATATAAATATATATATTTTTTTTTGTGGTTTTTAGACAAGTTGTTTTCTTGTTATTCATTTTTAATATATTTATATATATATATATATATATATATATAGGCTTGCCATACGTCCTGGTTTGACCGGGACAGTCCCGGTATTTTGCTCTTGTTCCGGTATCCCGCCCGGTTTTATCGATGTCCAGGAAAACGGGTGTAAGATGTAAAAAGTAATGAATAGTGGCTGTAAGTAATTTGCTATAACAACAGGCCTATGTGAACTAGTGGAGAGGTGTACACCATCACTTTGTCGGGCAGAGAGACATGAGCGCTTTGTTTTGAAAGCAAAGATTAACATTGTCAACTCATTGATTATTTGATTCTTTAGTTAGACAAAAAAAATTTCTTTTAATGGTTTTTGTAGTTAGATAAAAAATTGTAGTTTTACAAAAAAACTTAGACTTATTAATAGTTCAATTGAACAATTTTATGAAGTATTCAAAAAATTTTATTAACATTTATTTCTAGATGGTAAAATAGAAAAAATTATCATTAAAAAGGAAAAATTATATATTTTTAAGTAACAGAAATTCGTATTTCATTTTTGGAAGGTGTGTAGACCTAACAATTTAGGGTACCAGATTTCCTCCTACCGTCATTTGCGAGTATTAAAAACAGTCGTAAAACTCATCATTTTGCTAATGATTTCTTAAACATTTTACAGGGGAGGATCCCGCTGTACAGGGGGGTAATGGAATACCTCCTTTAGTAGGGTCATCCCATTATTAATGTGTCCCGGTGTCACCCACCATAAATATGGCAAGCCTATATATATATATATATATATATATATATATATATATATATATATATATATATATATATATATATATATATATATATATATATATATATATACCGGGTGTCCACGGAAGAATGCTCGCTCCTATAACTTTTTTGTTTTCAGAGATAATGAAATGAAATTTACAGGATCTGTTTAATGCATAAAACTGCGTTTTTTGACAAGTAACTCAATTTCATGCCACTTCCGGTTTCACCGGAAGTGACATAAACTTTCGATTTTCAAATGGGACACCTGGTATATTTTCAGTTTTTTTGTCTCCATATGACATTTAGAATACAACCATGTATCATTTGCTACTTTTTGTAACCGTTGTTCAATTTTTTTTTCGAAATAAGTTTTTACTGTAGAGGGCTATAGATGCGTTCAAATAAATATTTTCAGTCCTAAAATGGCCCTGTTTGCCGTCCAGGGATGTAGATTTGTGGGCGTGGCTTTGTTTCAGTTGTGTTGGTCACAGGCTACTCGATGATTTCAAATGTTATTTTAATCTCAATAAGATTCTTCATTTAAAGAAAGTTCTAAGGTAATAGGATTTCAGGTTTTTATCGAAAGTTTTCTTTCAACCTAATACCTTGAGTGCTGTATCAAATTGATCGTAATAAAATTATCTTTTTTTTTAACCCGACGAGCCACCATGTTGCCATTTGAAAAAAAATAGTAATAAAAGTTTTAAAATTAAACTTCACATAGCTGGAATATTTTGATCGAAAACAGTGGAGTTGTATTTTAACATACATTTTAGGACCGAAATTAGTTATTTGAACGCATCCATAGCCCTCTAGAATGAAAATTTATTTCGAAAAAAAATAAAAAAAAAGGTTACAAAAAGTAACAAATGATACATAGTTGTATTTTAAATGTCATATGGAGACATAAAAACTGAAAATATACCCGGTGTCCCATTTAAAAATCGAAAGTTTATGTCACTTCCGGTGAAACCGGAAGCTGCATGAAGTTGAGTTACTTGTCAAAAAATGCAGTTTTATGCGTCAAACAGATCTTCTAAATTTTATTTCATCATCTCTGAAAACAAAAAAGTTATAGGGGTGAGCGACCTTCCGTGGACACCCGGTATATATATATATATATATATATATATATATATATATATATATATATATATATATATATATATTATATATATATATATATATATATATATATATATATATATATATATATATATATATATATATTCACACACATCGCAAAAATTTCGAAAATTATGGTTCAGGAGTTCTAAAATCGGATTTTCGGGGGGAAATTACGACTAAAAAGCAACATGAGAATGAATCATATATCTTATTTCTAAACGTTACGCTGCCTGTGTCAATGGCATAGTTTTTTAAATATGATATTGTGAGTAATATAGTGGGTGTAAAGGTCAAATCATGAATTGATAATAATTTCAAGAAGATATTAAACTAAGATGAATTCTTTTCAAATTTGAATATTTGCATACATATGTAGAAATTAAGAATAACATAACAGCAGTCGATGTCCATTAACACAATTAATTATTCACATATTATATGTCACTCTATTCAAATTGAAAAATTTCTAAGAAGGAACCAGAAAATTTATTGATCTTGAGTAAGACTTTTACTTGAAGTCCACCGCACACGACGCAAAAGAAGATTGAAATATCGAAAACTATTATGTCTTTGTCTAGCATGATGAGTAATTAGCTACCCATTTTAGAAATCCGAATCGGACTTTCTCAATGATTTTTAAATTTATATCTTCTTCATTATGTGAATTGGATAACGGATCTACTATGTGTTAGTTTTCGCAATTCATCTGATTTCCTCATAACAATTTGACAGTTGATCATAATGAATCATAATAAGTATCTGATTGATCATTGACAATTAATCATATTGAGAATGCGTACTCAACAAATATATGATTGTATTTTTCACTTGTATATTATTTGTTGATTTTACCTTAGATACGGTTGCTATAAACACACTCATTATGTCCTATGGCGTTATGAGCGGGCATTATGGATCATAACGCCCGCTCATTGTACGAGGAGAAATGAAGCAACTTCCATTGATTGAATACTTCATAATCCTTGTCGTATACGACTCTGGATTTCTCCAGCCATTAATTATTCGCTGCTTTGGCTGCATTTTCGATGATATTCTTGGGTAAATTCATATTCATTTCCATTTTTTCTCTAAGACTACACAAAGAAAGCAGCAATGAAATTCACTAAATATGATGACAAAAATATTCACAAACGTCAAAATATCAACAAATGACATGCCTACTATGAGAAGGAAAATGGAAAGTATAGGAGCAATGAACCGATTTTAAAATCCATTTTTCATTATAATAAAATAATTTTTTCGTGAAGAATAAAATCTTGTATGCACCACGTGCGTTACTAGATCCTAACGCCCAATGGGCGTTAGGATCTATATAACGCACTTGGTACATGAATAACTATTTGACAGATGTATGGACAGTATCTACATCTAACATTTGTATGTATTATGGCTGTTAACCGTATGACTCAATAACATAATTATGTATATGAAATGTTCCTATGTATGTGTTATAAACGTTGATAATATACGTCAACAATATATGTATAGATAGTATGTACAATTAATATATATATATATATATATATATATATATATATATATATATATATATATATACAGGGTCCTGCAACAGTGGCGCGGTGTTCCATATCTCTATTTTGGAAACAGATAGAAACTATATTTCTATAATATTACCTTATTGCCCGAGCTCGACAAAATAAAAATATTGTCGGTCACACAGGGTGTTCAATTTCTTCTGGACGAATATCAACTATGTTTTTTCAAATGGCAACCTATATTTTTTGTCGCCTTTTCGGTTTCTAGATAGAAAATAAAAGATACTTTATGAAGATCTTCATTTCGAAAATATTCACGGTTTTCGAGATTTTTTGCATTTTTGATTTTTTTTTTCAATTTTGGTCACTCAGAATATTTGAAATTATAAAGTTGTGCCAAGTCCAATTGAAATTCATTTTTGGTCAAATATTCTACATTGGTAAATCTCTCAAACGATATATCTGAAATCAACCAGCGATATACAGGGTATGAAAAATGGCTTGCCACATATTGTAAATAAAAATGTACAGAATCTTCCTTATTTCAAATGGAACACCCTGTATATTATAGATCCAGAAGAAGCGTTGAGAAAAGCTCTACAAATGTCATGAAGTATTCCCTAAGGTTAAGTTTACTAGTTTTCCTTAAAACAGCGAAAAATGGCAAATATTCATATTTCTTCGCTATAATCTCAATGAACGACTTTCTTCAAAAATAACCTGTTGGTAGATAAACAAGTTGTGAATTACACCACAAAATGTAACTGGTATATTTAAAATAATTTCAATAATCTCAAAATTTGAGCCACATTCTTTCGATCTAAATCAACCTTTCAGCGAATAAAATATTAATTGGAAATCGGGTAGTCTGGCAAATGACAGATCAAAACATTTTCCTTCAAATAAGTATTGAAATCTTTATAGATTCGTTAAGTACTTTCGATATGATTTCATAAGAATGTTGTTAAATTATATCGAATGTTCAACTTAACGAATCACTAAAGATTTCAATACTTATTTGAAGGTAAATATTTTGATCTGTCATTTGCCAGACTACCCGATTTCCGATAAATATTTTATTCGCTGAAAGGGTGTTTTAAATCGAAAGAATATGGCTCAAATTTGGAGATTATTGAAATTATTTCGAATATACAATGAATATTTTGTTGTGTAATTCACAACTTGTTTATCTACCAACAGGTTATTTTTGGAAAAAGTCGTTCATTGAGATTATAGCGAAGAAATTTGAATATTTGCAATTTTTAGCTGTTTTAAGGAAAACTAGTAAACTTAACCATAGGGAATACTTAATGACATTTATAGAGCTTTTCTTAGCGCTTCTTCTGGATCTATAATATACAGGGTGTTCCATTTGAAATAAGGAAGATTCTGTACATTTTTAATTACAATATGTGGCTAGCGATATTTCATACCCTGTATATCGCAGGTTGATTTCAGATATATCGTTTGAGAGATTTACCAATGTAGAATATTTAACCAAAAATGAATTTCAATTGGACTTGGCACAACTTTATAATTTCAAATATTCTGAGTGACCAAAATTGAAAAAAAAAATCAAAAATGCAAAAAATCTCGAAAACCGTGAATATTTTCGAAATGAAGATTTATATAAAGTATCTTTTATTTTCTATGTAGAAACTGAAAAGGGGACAAAAAATATAGGTTGCCATTTGATTAAACATAGTTGATATTCGTCCAGAAGAAATTGAACACCCTGTGTGACCGACAATATTTTTATTTTGTCGAGCTCGGGCAATAAGGTAATATTATAGAAATATAGATTTCTATCTGTTTCCAAAATAGAGATATGGAACACCGCGCCACTGTTGCAGGACCCTGTATATATATATATATATATATATATATATATATATATATATATATATATATATATATATATATATATATATATATATATATATATATTTATATGTGTGTGTATGCGTGCGTATGTGTAAGTTAATAGAAATTATTATATGCATTGGTTATGACAAACGCATTAGTTATTTATGTACCAAGTGCGTTATATAGATCCTTACGCCCTGAGGGAAACATTCGGCCCGAGGGCCTCTGGCCCGAGGGATCTAGTAACGCACGCGCTGCATACAAGATTTTATTTTTCAAGAAAAAATTATTATATTATGATGAAAAAGCGATTTTAAAATCGTTTCATTGCTCCTATCCGTTTTCTTTCTCATAGTAGGTATGTCATTTGTTGATATTTTGACGTTTGTGAATATTTTTGTCATCATATTCAGTGAATGTCATGCTGCTTTCTTTGTGTAGTCTTATAGAAATAATGAAAATGAAAATGAATTTACCCAAGAATATCATAGAAAATGTAGCCAAAGTTGCGAATAATTAATTGCCGGAGAAATCCAGAGTCGTATACGACAAAGATTATGAAGTATTTAATCAATGAAATTTGCTACATATCTCCTAGTACAATAAGCGGGCGTTTTAAATCCATTATGCCCGCAAATGCGGGCGTAAAGGCCTAGGGCATAATGAGTGTGTTTATGGCAACCGTATCCAAGGTGAAATAAACATATAATATACAAGTGAAAAATAAATGTCATTAACATATTTTGTACAATATGCACAATTAGCATTTATGTACGTGTAAATTGATAAAAATTATCAGTTATAATATCACAAGAGCATTAAAAATAATAGATTATACTTCCGAGCCGTATTTTGTGTTTTAAGAAAATACGTCGAGTGACGAGGTCAGTATAATCGATTATTTTCGATTGCTCGAGTGGTATTCGTTGCGATTATATAACGAATAAAAAATATCAATTTTTTTTGACAAACGTCAAAACACCGTCAATATGAAAACATTCACATTTTGACACGAGGCGAAACACCAAAACGATTATATCACGTGGTCAAGGGTATATTCACTTATCAATACGCGGTAGTTATGCAAAATTCATGGATTCTATTGTCTCATTCATACATGAGTTATATAATCATATGAAAGTGTATTGACAGAGCGTGAATTATCACTTCTCGTCAATATATAACTCAAAAAATATGCAAGTTAATCAAAACAGTACTAGATATCTGTAAGACTGTTATCTTTTATGTTTTGAGTCAAATAACGTTAGTTTTAAATTTGAAGCAGCTCATCTAGTTTCTCCTCCTCTGCTGTAAATTTAAGATTTCACAGCCATTAGCTGTATATAGTTTAGAACTTGAATTTTTTTGCTAAAGGCTGAATATATGTCATAATGAGCTTCCCATTTTGAACCGTTCATCATACATAGAAAATAATTTTGAGAACACAAAGGAACTTCATACTGAACTTTTGTCTGAAATCAGTTTCAAACTGTGATATCAATTCAAAATATCATTTAACTGATAATTAATGAAATTTATTCATTAAAAATTCAGAGCTTTTGAATACTACATAAGTATTTCAATTTATGGTTAAGCAGATACACACATGTCATTAAAAACGGACATGTTCACTGTTCACCGCTAAATTATAATCACATCGCACTGTTGCAGTTTCGCTGGAAGGCCTCAGGTCAGATCTCGTCTCTCGAAGCGCAGCACAATTATTACAAGTCGTGGGTGTACGATCGCTCCTTTTTAGAAAATAACTCGACACTTCCATCTTCCTCGCTCCCGTTGAGAAGGAAAAGGACGAAATGAATCTGGTTACTACATATTTTGTCCGACAACATATAGCACTGAATATAATAGGGGAATTAACATAATATGCTATATAGAACTTGAACAAGAAATTATTGGTAGGAAATGGCCGCTTTGATATGATGAGTTTTTATGACTGGCTGCATTAAACGTGTATTATTTAATAATTATTCTGATATATCAAAATGATATCGTATATGCAAGCTGGTATAGAATAAAAATAGCTATTTCTAATTACATCTGAATGCTTCGTTCTAACTGTACAAGAAATAATTTACTTTCATTAGTAATGTAGCATTAATGTGAATATCAAGACGGAAAAAGTTAAGTTTCATCTTATTTTAATATTTTAATGATTATCAAAGGTTATTGCAGTATAGTGCCGAAAAATGTATCACTGGTATATTCGAGTCCTTTTCATAGGCTCTGCGATAAGATGTAACATAATAATTATTAATACCTATAGGTACAGTTGTTATTTAGTAACGTATGTATCACTTGCATCCAGTTATACAATTTTGTTAACTTGTTCTAATTTGTAATATACATACTTGCTGCAATTTACATTTCTGAATCTTCATAACAAAACTGCAATAAAAGTTAATAAAACTCGCGTATGATTTGAAACAAAAACAAATAAATAAATTGTTTATATTGATATACTGAAATTTTTTTTTTTATTCTCAAGTTCGTATTGTTCTGAAAGTGGAGTTGTGTGTTTGATATTTTACGTTTCCTGTAGAAAGTCCGAAACCTTTACATATCGTCAGCGATATAAATCACGCTCTATTCCAATATTATCATTCAAAGCGTGCTGAAACCTTCTGTTGGTATAGTCCGAGGAAGCCCTACATAATTTGTCAATCATTACGTGAAGATTTCCAGACCGCAAGCCGCAGTAAAGGAACTTTGTTCCAAAAACCTGGGTTTCGTGTTCAGAATTTGTATAACCTCGAAATTATTTCGAGAACCCAGGATTAAGGGAAAGTAAGTGGTATTTCAATTAAGTGGCCCTCAATCTGCCGAACTGACTGGGAATTCAGAAGACTTAGAACAGTTAGCTCTGAAGAGTAGACAAATTTAATTTCCAGAAGCAAATCGGTTAGTGGAGTAGGCATATTTAGGCTACGAATTTTTTTCAACCTTTCCTAATTTCCATTTGTTCATAAAGTAAGAAGATTGATATTACAAATTCTGAACGCGGTTCATCCAGAGAGCTAGAGAGCAAGTTTGTAACATAACCTCTCGGAACGTGTTCAGAATAGATTTATTTATCATGTTACACTTATCACTTAATCAAAGATGGTTAACATTGATAATTATTATACGTTAAGCCAATTGTCTATTTTAATTATCAGGATATATAAGATGTCCATATATTTTCATTCATTCTTGTACCGTCGAATTCTGTATTCGAAAACAAAACTCACAAAAAAAGTCAAGTGAAATATATCACTTCAATTCCCAATTCCGTGAAGCGTTCTGCGTAACCTTGCGTTGAAATGAAAAGAAGGTTGCACAGACTAGAGTCTCCACTAATTTACATTAAGTTTTCGGGTCCTATGGTAGGAACAATGGAAAATTATTCAAATTCTCAGACTAAATGCAGATCCGATTCAGATGAAATCTGTGGAATTAATGGAGGAATTTCAATATGTTATGATTAGCTATTCTGCTTACTCAGCGGTGTTCTTAAGGAATGCAACTCTTTCAATGAATATGATATCCATTTTATACTATTATTGTATATATAGGATGTCCAACCTGGGACATTGTGAATCTATATGTCAAACTATACATATTAAAATTTTCAACTTAACATGTACTGTTATTTTGACGTACCTAATTAAAGTTCTTGGATTCTGTATTTGCGGATATCAAATGTCAAATGTGTGACATTGATATAACTTTCTCCCATTGCTAGTAAATAAATAATTGTTATTTGAGGCGTTTAGAGCAAAAGTGGCCCAAGCCACAATGTGTTGAAAATTGAAGAGCAAAAATAGCCTACATCGACCATTCACCACAAGATACCACATAAATTCATTTTTGGGCTCACAGTAAGTTAATATTCTCGAAAGCAAGACTGACCCAACCCACTTCTGGGCCGCTTTTGCATTCAATTGCGACGCATATTTCACTGCGTGCGTTTGTTGTTACTTTCATGGCGTATTTTTTGTCCTTTAAATTGAAGTTTATTTTGAAAGTGCAATGATATTCCTTCATTTCAACAAGAGTTTCGTACTATAGAAGACAACTGTAGATGTTTTGTTTCGGGATTCATGGTCATCAAACTAGCAAGGTACCAGTGGCGGCTCGTGAAGTTTTGGTTTGAGGAGGCTACAAGAGGTGTTAAAAAATACACCATAGGCAAAATTTTTAGGATTTCAAGGTCAACCGCCTTATAATTTAAAGGAAATCAAAGTAAAACAAGCACCCTAAGCTATTAATTTGTTTTCACTTTCGAGTGTCTACCTTGAGTCCTACAACTCCTATTTACAATATTCACAAAAACTCTTCTCAGCCAATTAATCAATTCATCTATTCATCAAATTTTATTTTCTTTTCACAAAATAGGTACCTACCTACCTACTTAACGATTTTTTAACAGCTGGTGACAGCAAATAAAAAGTTATTATATATTTTTCAAGATTAGCGGGATTCTTCAAATAATATAAGTAAACACGCTGCCAGTAGTAACTACGATCACACTACGATTCAAATAATGCTCTCCAACGAATTCACTCGATGTCACGCGAAATTCTATAGTTGTGATTGGTCGACATTGTATGAGACTGGGTTTCTATCCGTGTTGCCATTTACATGTGTTTTGCTTTTCTATTGCAATGAAGCATTCATTCGGAGTATTTGCACCGTTGTTTGCTTTTCTGTGTCAGGCATAATGAACGTTGAGAATATACCTTTCTAAGCCTCCGCAGCGTTGCCACAAATCTTGAAATGAATGAAATGCAGTGTGAAATGTAAATACCTTCTATCTTAATTAATAAATTATATTATATAATGTAGGTTGAAAAGAAGGTAGGTGCATAAAATAATATGATTTTGATAAATATGAATATGTTGAATGCTGACTATTCAATATAATATATTAGTGATACACGGAATATTATTGAGGAGGCTTAGCCTCCTTTGACTAGCCGCCCCTGCAAGGTACACATGTGAATGTGGGACGAGAGTATAGCATCCCGGGGTCCCCAGGAAATTGGTTCTTGTATTGCACACAACATAAAAAACTTTGTCACTACAAGAAAGTTAATAATGTACAGCGATCAGTGCTGTGGTCAAAATAAAATTTTAAAATGGCGGTCCTTTTGCTTACATTAACTTATCCTGCGACCACGAAGTTGGACAAAATTGACCATAAATTTTTTAGTATTGGGATACTCTTACCTTCCAAACGATCAAGACTTTGGTCTAGTTTGAAAAAAACAAAAAACACTATGAAAATATTTATGTTCCCAATGATTGGGTGCAGGTAGTACATGAAACCAAGAAAAAAATCCGTTCAGAGTAGTTGCTATGACATCCAGCGACAGTTTCTCAACCAAAGAACTAGAGAAAGCATTAACAACTCGCAAAAAAACAGAATCTGATGAAAATGTACAATGGCTTCGGTATGATGAAGAAAAACCTGGAGTTGTCCAGTATAAGTATACGAATAACGAAGATGTTTTATTTAACAAAGTTAATGTGAAAAAATGCGGCGAGCAAACTTTTCAGGATATGGCAAAACTTCTTTCGCTATTTGGAGAACACAAGCCCATACAACAAAAGAAACACCAAGACATATTATCCCTGCTTGACTATATTCCACCAGTATACCATGAATTTTATCGTCAACTGGTCCACAATGAACGTTATGAAGAAGACCAAGATGTTTTTGAAGGTCACGGCGTGAAAAAAAATGAATAAAAACACTTTAAGTAAATTATTTTGCATCTCAATCATTTTTTATTCCAAAGTCAACAAAAAAAGAAGTTATGCAAAAGTGGCCCAAGCCACATTCAAAATCTTATTTTTCAACACAAATGGTCCAAATAGTAAGTATAACATCCTAACATTTACCTGAATTCAAATAAGTTAAGGAACTTTTAACATCGTCTTTAATAATTTCTTGATTAATTCTCAAAACTCTTCATAATTTTCTTTTGCTCGTTTCTCCATAATAATTATTTTCGACTTGGGCCACTTTTGCGCTGAACGCTTCATTTGTATTCGAGCGTAGCGTCTTGATTATTGATAATGTTCAATTGACAAGTAACAGCTTCATAAACCATTATTGTTCTTCAACATCGTCATAGCCATCTAATTTATAACGTTGAGAGGTTAAAAGATGCTTCAATTTTAAAAATAAGATTACTAAATTAATGATGACAATAATACTATGTTCATATAGAAAAATGGAAACAGATCAATCTCGATAACGGCACGTCATATATGATACATCGTTACAGTTTCATCGAGTGTTTAGAAATCCACTCCGGGGAATATAAATGCGATTTTATGGTTCTCTTCCTAAGAGTTTCCATCAAGAAGTTGATACGTATCATGAATATGACAATACTCAAATTCAAAAAAAATTGCTCTCCACAAATAGTTAAAGAAGTTTATATTAATCGAAACCAAAAGTTAACACTTAAAACCAAATAAACACAAGGAGAAGTATCTGCATGGTTGTCCAGACTATTATGTCGATTCCATAGTATTGAAGAATTTCAAGTGGTTTACATCGTTGTCCACCCTAATAAGGAGAGTATACAGTCTATACAGAACTTAAGTTATCAATTTCCTACCTCTTGGGGGTACTTCTCGATTCTGATCATCTCCATAACTTCTCTTAAGCTTTGATCCCTACACACGTCCATTATGTCTATTTTCTGCCATCCCAGTCCATTTGGAGTTCCATCTGGACTACATACTGACTAAGGACACATCCGAGATTTTCAAGTCTCTTATGCAAGATGAACCTCCTTTAGGATTCTTAATGTTTGTTCCTTATATGAATTACGGCAGTCTATACAGCTAATCTTATACACTACACCTTCCTTCAGTGCTTTAGGAACTCTTTCTTTTAGTTTTGTACACAAGCACGCAATATTTTTTTTTTGGACTTTTCCACTTCTCACGCTCTCGTCCTGTTTGAAATATCTATTTAGGCTTTCAGTGAGGTAATCAAACTTCGGTAACACCACATACCGCAAATGAAAACTTCCAACTCTGGTGGTTATATATAGGGTAAGGTAGGAGCTGGTATAGATAGTGCATTACAGAGGATATTATTCATTAATTACTGCAGATAGGAATTCCCTATATTTTCTTCAAAATAAAATAGAAACAATCGTTCATTCTTCAGTCTTACTTTAGACTGAAGTAAAAACTTTTACTTAAACTTTGAAATTATGGTTTGGGTGGAAATTAATATTAATATATCTTCCACAACTACTTTCTTTTTGGTACCAATCCAGTTGCACTATATTTTGAATAAACCTCCTTACTAATGTTTCCAAATTAAGCTTGTTATTAGTAGCTAGATAAAATTGGTGTAACATAGATAAATTAGCCATTAAAAACTCACCAAAATCTCATATAAGTATTTCAACTAATTTTCAAACATCGTATTTTCGTGAGGAACCTATTATGGACTATTTTTTTCACTACAAATCAAAAATTTTTCTATCAAAACACCGTATATTTATATATATTTATATATATACTTGAAAAATTCTAAAATTTCTTAAACTGTTTCAACTATATTCTAGGAACTTGGATTTTCTTGGAAATACTGGTTCAAATTAATATTTAACACTTCATTAAAATTTCGTTTATATTATTTTAAACGTTTCGACTAACATATATAGTCTTCTTCAGCAATTCAGAAATTACTCAAATCTACGGGAAACAGAAAATTGCATTTTTAAATTACAAGCAGGTGATAATATTGTTTTTTAAGAAGTTACCAAAAAAGGAAATCTTCATTATGACATTTACGCTTAACAAGACTTCTCAAAGGACATGAAAAATATACAAAACCTTCACAATACTTAAACATAATATAAAATAGTAAGATACGTTTCATGGGAAACTTCGTTCCTTCATCATGTATTTATTGTAACTGGAGTCAAACTATTCGATACGCATGTGGTATATATATATATATATATATATATATATATATATATATATATATTATATATATATATATATATATATATATATATATATATATAAGTATATATATGTTTGTAGATTGTCCATATTTGGGTAGTAAGATGAATTTAACAATGAAACTATTTTGTCTTCAAATTCCCAAAATTATATTAATTAACGTACAACCGGTTTCGTTGTTTCAGAATAACATCTTCAGGTATAATATACTTTTTTTTTTACACTAATGAGAGATAGTCTAAAATACAAAGAATCCAAAAATTGTAATTCAGTCAACATTGATGAGGACGAAGAGACGAAACAAATTTAAAAATTTTTTCTCACATACGAGAAACAAATTGAAAGGCATAATTTGTTTCTCGTATGTGAGAAAAAATTTTTAAATTTGTTTCGTCTTTTCGTCCTCATCAATGTTGACTGAATTACAATTTTTGGATTCTTTGTACGTTAATTAATATAATTTTGGGAATTTGAAGACAAAATATTTTCATTGTTAAATTCAAGTATATATATATATATATATATATATATATATATATATATATATATATATATATATATATATATATATATATATATTATATATTATATATCTTATATACATATATACGTTGATGTATAAATATTTATGTGTGGCTAAAAAAGCGTGAAGAATTAGATATTGGAAGTTCATTTTTTTTTTATTATCGGACCTGGAGTTCAACGTCAGTTCCAAAAGACTTGCGGGGTCCATAGAAACGTCACTACCCAAGTATTAATTATGTTAATCTACTGAAAATATTTAAAATTTAAATTAAAACACACTTAGCTTAAGTTTCACTATATAACAATATTTAGATACTGTATTTAGCAGTAGTAGGATAGTCGATATGTTTCGAGTTATGAACTCATTATCAAGACTGTTCGAGTTCATAACTCGAAACATGTCGACTATCCATTACTGCTAAATACAGTATCTAAATATTTTCATATAGTGAAACTTAAGCCAAGTGTGTTCTATTTTAAAGTTAAACTCTATTCTTTATGATGTTTCACCAATAAGTGATGTGCGAGAATTCAATCTCAGTTATTGAAAATATTTAACTCAAACTCAAAAATATATTGATAACTAACGTGGTATATGAAGCCGGACCGACTGTGCCCTCGACCGTTTACTCAGCCGTCCAGATCACAGCCGCTGATTTGAAAGGAACATTGAAGCATTGGAAAAATATGAATCAAGATTACGAATTCAAATCAGTTCCTACGAAATAAAAATTTTCAGAATAACCAGCATGTAATATTATCAAGAAACTTGTGAATGAATGTTGTTATAATATACGAGATGTTGAAGATAAGTTCCATCCTAATTCATAAAAAATCCGGTCTAGAAACTATCTGAATATCTCATAAATTATAAAGATTTGACGACTGGTCCCTCTAATTAGAATGAGCTATTTTATAGACCCAATACCCTGAGTATAATAACTTTGTATTTTAGTCCAATTCTGGGATTTTAACAAACAATAATTGCTGATCCTCATTATAGTCGGTTTCTTCATCGGCGTTAAGGATGAATCTATGAAATCTTCGAATTTATCTCCAGTATTGGACTTCATTTTATTTCTTATACCTTCGGCAATGAAATTTGAAGTTTTTGTTAGTTGAACATTATTCTGGAGCATAGATTTGTAGGGAATATTAAGTGAGAGGACAAAGTCACTGCAGATAATAATAAGGAAGTCTGTTTAGATCAATCATCAATGGAAATTGATCTTAATTTTGAGATAGGACAAAAACAGATCTTCTCAATAGATATCGCTATATCTGGACGACTTAACCATATTTTGCTTCTTAAATATCGAAATAATTGCCATATATATATATATTTATATATATATATATATATATATATATATATATATATATATATATATATATATATATATATATATATATATATATATATATATATATATATATATATATATATATATATATATATATATATATATATATATATATAGACACCGAAATATCGGAATTAGGGGACACCGGGTGCAAAAGTAACGGCGGGTCGAAAGTAACAAATGCTCTGTAGGTTTGAAATATTGTCAAAACTCCACTTAGCTGCTGTCAGGTGATAGCCTGTGGCGCCACCTCCAGTTGAATTGAATCGCCGCTCGCGCCACGCACTGTTAGATCGTGTGAGAGGACGCTACGTGATTTCACAAATCAAAAGTAAATTTTTTGACGTTCACTTATTTAATGTTTATGTAGTATTAAAGGGATGAAATTAATCTGAATATTTGCATATTGATACTCGATTAGATTGATTTTCCAGTGGTTATATTCGTTTTTGTCTAGCATGTTCCGTTTCAAGGTTATCTTTCATGTTCTAACAAAAATGCTGTAGGGTACAAAAGTAACGCAGCCCTATGGGTACATAAGTAACATCTTACTTCTGTCCCCGTATTGATTTACTCTAAGTAAACTTTTTATGTGTGAGTGTTTATTTCAACAAAATGCCGCGACAACCCATAATAACCACCGCACGAATAACAACTAACATGGAAGTTTATCGAAAAGCGGCTGAAGAGCATTTTAATGATGGTGAAAAAATTAGAGCTATGGCAAAAGAAATTGAATGTCTGCCATGTTAAATTCCATAGATATGTAACAAAAATTTAAGCTAGAAATACTATCGCAGTTGTAGACAAGGAAAATAAATTTAATGACGAAGAATGGTTCTACCTCGTTTGTTTAGAAAATTTTAGCAATAGTCGACTGAATGAGCAAAGTTTACATTGTTTCGAATGCAAAATGTGGTCTCATAGGTACTGAATGCGTCAATGAATTATGTGTGCCATCATTGCGAGTCTGAATAGAGAAGACTGACACTGAATTTTCCAATGAATATTTGTTTGATTAAATATGTCATATTCATTACAAACCCCTTTGCCCTGTTACTTTCGACCCACAACGTGTTACTTTCGGCCCGCCAACGTGGTCGAAAGTAACAAATGACAAATTTTTTTAAAGTTTCTGTGATTCATGCAAAATACACAATAATAAGGTAATTAAAGATGCTAATGTATAGAACATAAACGGAATTTATGTATGGCTATATCAATTTTACTGAAATAATAACACCTAACGAGAAGCCAAGGCGAAAATACAAAATGTTACTTTTGTACCCGGTCTCCCCTACTCAAACAAATCCTCTAGGGGAGCTAGCTTCATAATTCTGGATGCTAACGATATGTGTTGGAAATATCAAGATGGCCAACTTAAACGATATGATCAATATACTGTTTTGTACTTATAGAGGTAATTAATCTTCTGAATGAGGTAATCCAAATCCTTTAATCGTTCCTGCCGACTGGAAGACGTCGTGAAATGTAAACGCGTCACAGCGCCATCTACACAATAGGGTACAAATCTCCTAAGTAACATGGAACGTCCGGCATAGAATAACTTATGCGTCCATACACTCCACAAGGGAATATGTTCAATTAGTTTTGATATTTCGAATAAAAATTATAGTATTTTATCTTTGTTTCAATTCATACGAGTTATTTAGCCTAGACTATTCCATCTTATTTTATATATATATATATATATATATATATATATATATATATATATATATATATATATATATATATATATATATTATACATATGTATATATATATATATATATATATATATATATATATATATACATATGTATATATAGATATATATATATATATATATATATATATATAAGACTTATAAAACTAGCTGCATTGGATTTGGCATTGATTTGATTAATTATCAATTTTTCAAATGAATTTCCCAACGTATTCATCATTTTTACTATACACGCTGCGCCTGTTTAGCGCAAATGAATGTTCATTTCATTTTCAATATTAACTGACGATTCGGTCCCTGAAAATAGTGGGAAAAATGTGAGCATTCCTACTATACGTGGTCAAGCAACGAACAATGTAACACGTTGTGGAAAATTGCATGCATATTGGCCACCTATGGGTGTGAAGTAACTAGAGCTTTCGGCCATTGGCATTTCTGTTTGGCATTAAGTAAAGTAACTATCGGTATCCGATGGATGTAAGTTATTACGGCCCTGCGAATTCACATGAGAACAGATCTTCAGACAGTGCTGCATTCACCGTCGGGTAAGTGTACCTGTTATTATTGACTAATTTTGGGAGCAATTAAATAGAGTTGTAATTATCTCATTTTGTGGCGTCGCCATATCGGGTCCGTCTGGTTTCTATGGTGTTGCTGGAAATTTATTGGATAAGATATGATTTCCTCTCTAACTAAAACTATTTATATACAGTTCCTAAGAGGAAAACAAACAAAATTAATTTGGGTGAGCTATTGAGAGATCTTGTAGTCTGATTTGGAGAATTTGATGTAGGTACCGATATTCAATACATATTGAAATAATATTGAAAACAATCAGTATAATGAATACATATATGTTTGAATTTTTTGTGATATTCTCAATGATTTTTAAAGTTTTTGAATATTTCGTTCATAGTTTCTACTATTAGATAAGTGATAACATGTGTGTATTTTCTTCGTCTTCATTCAAGTAGCCGAATTCTCCAAATTTTAAATTCCCAAATCTGTGAATGACATGATACCATAAATGATTCTCCGAGTTAATTTTTCAATGGAAATCAAGTTTATGTTAAAATTTGTAATTTCAGTAGTATTTTCACGATCACCTATGAGTACAGATAGATACTGAGAATCTCAGAACGAATCTACACTACCTTTGAGACGCCACCTTCAATTTACTCATATTACGTCAAATCCTCTTTCGAAATTCATTTCTCCTCGGTATACCAAATTGATAATGGAAAAACAACAAATCATCACAGTGTGAAAGTGTTCAATTGCCATAAATATCACTGTAATAAGCTTTGAGATCTCCCAGGTATCCACTTGTGAAGACGACTCCTAATCACTGCATCAACATATATCATAATATAAGGATCATAAATTTGGAACTTGGTCACAAGCTTATCTCTAATTTGTAATCACTGATCCACTATGCTTGATTGCATAGTGTACAACTATTCCGTTTTACTTTTAAGTCGCTCAGATTTGATGTACGAATCTATTCTAATTAAAATAAAGAAAAATAAACGGTGTATATTTTTAACCTATATATATATATATATATATATATATATATATATATATATATATATATATATATATATATATATATATATATATATATATATATATATATATATATATATATATTGTGGAAACCGTACCTATACGCGATCTTAAATTGCATTTAACTGCGCCAACCGTGTTGATCACTCAATATATGTGTGTACACTAAGCTAGTTAGCTAAGTACTTAGGTACGCTGGCTAGTATTTGGGAGGTTCCGGGTTCGAATCCCGGTGTCGACTAGTCTGCCAAGAGTTTTTTCAGAGGTTTCCTCATGGAGTTCGAATCAAATCAAATCAAAATATTCTTTATTGTCCTTAAAATTTGACAATTTATCGATGAAGCGTATAACTAAACAATGTAAAATATAGAAACAAAATCACATCAAGCGAAAAATCTAAGAACTAAACAATGTAAAACTCCGAAATAAAAACACATCAAATCATATTTTTATAAATAATATATACAAGTTTTAAATTATCAACAATAGAACCGCGAGTACCTAGGTGTCAATTTTTTTTTCTAAGCGAAGCTGATGTCTGTGCTATTCAATTTGGTCATATCGATCAATCAATGCTCATAAAAGTAGTCCACTACCGAGTAATAAGGTCTATCAAGAAAATAAAATTTTGTTCCTTTCCGAAAATTTGGCCAAGGAAAGTTATAGATTTTAATTCATCTGGAAGGTGATCGTAAATTTCTTTACCATGTAAATGTAAATGATGGACTATTTTGTTAATTCAGAGGGTGGAATAGGAAGGTGAACATGATGTCCTGTAGATCTAGTGGACTACCTGTGCTCTGGCACCAAGGGTACGGCATGAAAATACTTGTGAATCAAGCACACATACTCAAGTTCAAGTGAATATAAAGCAGTAAGCGTACATGTAACGAATTGCTCTCCTCTCTCTGATATTCGAACAATACAAAATAGGTAATTCTTGTAGATTCTATATCTAATTCACTTGAGGTTGATTTAATGGCAAAACAGGCCGATAAAAATTTTTCAGCTAAGACAAACACATGCTGTGAACATATGAGATCATTTTCGATACGGAGGCCTAAAAATCTGATGTAATAAACTATTTTTATGAAATGGTTTTGCAGAAATAGCTCCTGAGAGTTATTTTTAAAAAACAGAGCGATGGTTTGATCAGAATTGAAGCAAATGAATTTGCATCAGACCAGGATTTGATCATTCCAAGATCAATTGTCATTCCAGAGTTCAGCGTCGCAGAATTAGGATTGCTCCAAGTAATACTCGTATCATCCGCGAAGGACGTCAT
This sequence comes from Cynegetis impunctata, assembly GCA_030704885.1. NCBI lineage: Eukaryota > Metazoa > Arthropoda > Insecta > Coleoptera > Coccinellidae > Cynegetis > Cynegetis impunctata. Next base: position 296,486 of record JARQZK010004370.1, read on the forward strand.
TTCTCCACTAATCCTCAGATACGTAATTTCATTCATAAATAATAAGAAGAGGACGGGACCTGAAACAGAACCTTGGGGGACACCGCTCCTGATAGATTCACAAGCAGAATTGGAGTTATTTGTCCTCCGAACCAGTATAGTGAAATACCTCGGACACCATAAAACTCGAGTTTCGACAATCAAATTTGGTGACTAACGCAGTCAAATGGTTTAGCATAATCACAGGAAACTGTAGTGTTAAGTAAGCTACTGCTCGCATACTTACAAGGCAAATGCTGGGTCAGTATTATCCTTTAAGCCGTACCCACACTTTCTCTGTTCAACAAATATCCTGCCTCACCTATACTCAATGCCCTTGCACATACATGTGTATCCTCTGTAGGCCTGGGTAACACAGTGAAATATTGGGTGCTGAAACAATGACACTAACACAACCTAGTGTTTCAACACTTTGTGCCAGCACAATTGTGTCACGACACAGTCGGGAGTCATGCGTTGCGTAAAGTGTTAAAAACAAATCTGGCACTCTTAAAACTGAAACTCAATGCTTCAGCATCAAATTTCTGTTGGCTCAGGTCAGTGCTGGGTATCAGAGTCGGCATAACTACGACACACAAAGCGAAACATTATAATAAATCAATTAATGTAGAATAGCAGAATGTGAAAATTTTTAAGATAGAGATGCATAAATATTATTCGTAATATCAAATAAAATAATCCGCAGCGCCAACAATCCTGAGGCTCGACTAGAGCGGCTTATATTACGCACATGTTTACTATAAAAACTAATAGTTTTATGTAGTGAGGGTTGCCTATAGTCCATGATACAACACATCTCTAGTGCTAAACGTGCACTCGCGTAATATCTGAAACAGACCATACCTTTCCCGCACCTCGGTTTCATGAAGTGTCGAGTGCCATTAGATATCATTCTACTGTTTCAGCACATCTGACACATGTGAAAGTGTCAACACAAAAGTGTTATACAACACTGTGTTACACAGGACTAATCCTCTGATTTGACTGAAAGAGTTCATTCCCATAACTCAAGCTGCCCACTTCCCTGACACACACTCCAGGGAGGAATTAAACACGCGGAATTTGCCATTATATATATATATATATATATATATATATATATATATATATATATATATATATATATATATATATATATATATATATATATATATATATATATATAAACATATATAAATATATATATATATATATATATATATATATATATATATATATATATATATATATATATATATATATATAAACATATATATATATATATATATATATATATATATATATATATATATATATTGATAATACATTGTCAATCAGTGGCTGGATCTCAAACATGCTCTCAAAAAGAGCTGTTAGAATCAGTGTAGACAACATCGTCGTCAGGGGAATGGTCGCGAGAGGCTGCCTGCAGGGGGGTGTCTTATCTCCGCTGCTATGGAACCTTTTTCTCGACAGCCTCTTGCGCCGCCTCTGCGATGAAGAATACTACTCAATTGCATACGCAGATTACTTAACGATACTGCTAAGTGGAAAATTTGAAGGAGTTCTGTGCGACAGAATGCAGGGAGCTCTAAGAATAATCGAAAGATGGTGCGAAGAGAACTCTCTATCAATCAACCCCAGAAAGACGGAGATGGTTCTCTTCACAAAGAAAAGGAAACTGGGGCCACTAAAAGCACCTGTTCTCCTAAACACAGAATTAAGTTTCATGTCAGAGGTCAAATATCTGGGAGTGACCTCTGACGCCAAACTCACTTGGAATCTTCACCTGGAGAGAAGACTAAAAAAGGCACACATATCCGGACAGTGCAGCAGGATCATGGGGAAAATCAATGGGGACTGAAACCCAGGGTGGTCATACACTGCCATCGTGAGACCGATGATAGCCTATTGAGCCGTCGCCTGGTAGGCTAAAAGCCAACAGGCAACAGCAAAACTCAAGCTTGGGCAGATACACAGGACCGCGTGTCTAAGTGTGACCGGAGCTATGTGAACAACACCAACTAGGGCCATAGAGGTGATGCTATGCCTGTCACCTTTGAATATTTATCTACAAGAAGTGGCCTTGGCAACTATGGTACGCCTTGAGACTATTGCTATAAAGCCAGAAGTAGGATGTGGAAAGACTAGACCTCGCCTGTGGCTTGAGGCTAGTAACACGATGCCTCTGCTACATGTTAATGCAGACAGCATTCCCCCGCGATTTGTTTTTGATAAACCCTACTCAAGACACAAACAGTAGAAATGAGACCACCGATGAAGGAACGATCAATATTTTCATGGACGGATCAAAGCAAGAAGAAGGAGCAGGCTGTGGAATATATTCGAGACACCTGCGATTTCAACTTAAGTGGACAAATGTGCCAACATAGTTCAGACAGAGCTAACGGGCATAACCATAGCCGCGAACGAGATTGCTCGTAGGAACATAACGAACAAAACCATTAAAATCTACACAGATAGTAGACAATCGTTTATGGCCCTGAAGAATCATAAAATAACTTCACAGTCACTATGGAAATGCCATCAAGCACTTGCGGGTGCAGCCCATACAAACCAAATTATGGTGTGCTGGGTTAAAGGCCATTCGAGATGCAATGGCAACAAAAAAGCTGACGAATTGGCTAGACAAGCAGCCGGCCTGAACATATTCGGTCCTGGCCCTTCCAGCCTACTACCGCTGACAGCAAAGTCACAAATGATGTAAGAGAACACCCATCAAAAACTCAAAATCCTATGAGATGAAACAACCAACTGCAGACTTGCCAGGGAACTTTTAAATTATCATAATAAAGATGCAGCAATCACCTTCCTGGCGATGCCCAGAGGAAAACTACGCAATGCCGTGGGAATTTTAACGGGACACTGCCAACTTCGAAAGCCCTTATTTGATATCGGATTAAGCGACACACCTCTCTGCAGAGGCTGTGAACAGGAAGACGAGATGGTACAACATGTTCTCTGTGAATGCCCCGCTGTCTTGTCACTCCGAGAATCCATTCTGGGTGAAAGGTGGCCAATTTGAGCCACCTTGAGGGAAATCCGCCTAGGTGCAATCACCCTCTTTTTCAAACGACTGGGATGGTTGGAAGTCTAGGCTGGTGATGTTCCGGGGTGGATGCACAAAGGGCCCAATGGGGCCTAAGTGCTGTGGTCTCGACTGCACTCCCAAAAATACAAAATATAGAATACATTGTCAATTAAATTGATAATTAGTTCTCCACTTCAAAATCATAAGTAATCTACTGCATAAAATACACAAGAATATTTCTATACTTGAGAGAAGAAATATTACATATTAAGATATTGAATTTAGCCGGCTAAAACTAAACATCAGGCTTTAAAAGGATCGCCGTTCAAACCACATCTCCTGATATATATATATATATATATATATATATATATATATATATATATATATATATATATATATATATATATATATATATATATATCTATATATATATATATATATATATATTATATATTATATATATATATATATATATATATATATATATATATATATATATATATATATATATATAATATATATATATATATATATATATATATATATATATATATATATATATATATACGAATACTACTGAAGTTGAGACTGTTACTCTTACACTGAGAATGTTACTCTTATATTACGGTTTCTTATTTTAAGGTATAGTTTCAATTCGCTAAGTGTCAGGAGTGTTACGTTCGATAAGTAAATTCATTCCAAAAAACTCAAAATCTCTAGTAGGAACGTACTAGGTTCTTAATGTGATTAAGAAAACACTTCACTCTCCTTGACAACTTCATGCAAATGCCAAGAAGGTGCTGCTTCTGCTGCATCCTAGGCAATATCACATACCGGGGATATTTCTCTGACACCTCACAGTTTTTGTCCTCGAGTACACTCAGTGTAGAAACTGCACCCGAGCAAAAGCAGCTGCCGCATTACACCCACGCAATGTGTACAACAATTAACGTTCGTACAAATATTTGAAATATTATTATCATCGGTGTAAATGAACCTGCGCGTCTGAAGGCTATAATTGGAAAGCTAGTATTTATTATGCATTAGCTCAATCGGCCAAATCGATTGTTCGCTTGAAGATAATTAACACGAGGTGAAAATTGACTCGGTCGACAAGAAGGGATAAAGCAGACTTATTTATGGTTCATTCATTATTTGTTTACTGACTAATTGGTGGGAGCCTCTTGGGTTACTGGTTGTCTACAATAACACTTATGGTTAATATGTTTTATACTAAAACCTAACGGTGGAATTCGAACTGATGGAATCTTTGATGGAATTAACTTCATTATCAATTTCAAATGATAATAGTAAGTGAAAGATACTAGGTATTGAAATGAAGAATAATTGCATTTGAGAGAAAGTAAAATCATGGAATCTTTCAGTCTTAACTTGTACATGTTCTGAAGATTTTCTTGCAACATCCTGAAGATTTTCTTGCAAAAAGAATGATGGATAACTCAATTGCATTCAAAGCATAATTTATGTTCATGAATATGTAGTTTTGCATGATACATCAATTTGATAGTGATTAACTAATCGCCAATTCAATAGGCCTTAGTTTTGAAGCAGTTTCAATGACATAAAACGAGTTCCAATATTACACAATTATATCTATTCAGTGTATTTTTCTTTTTCTCCAATATATATATATTAGATTGAAGCATGTTACGTAGTCTTCTCATCTTTCTACTTGAGGACCGTTACTAGCAATTTATTTTCATCCACCTTACTTTCATTAAAATAATAATAAATTAAATAAGTATTTATCAGAAAATTGTTGTACAAACAGTAGAATTAACTAGAAAACTGAAGATTGAACAAATCAAAATAGACGAGATCAAAAAAAAGAGATCAATCTATGGGAAAAAATTTATAATTTTATGAATAAACATAAAAGCTATATTAAAATTTACAAGGAACTCAAGTAACATCCCATTAAATATATTTGGAAAAACAATTCAAAAGAAGTTAGGATGGAACAATTTTCGGGAAAAAATCAAAATAAATAAAGGTTAAGAACAAGTAGTAAAACAATACAATCATCAAAGCTGTTCGACAAAGGAGATGTCGGATAAATAATCAAAAGAAAATGATAGAATAATAAGAATGCTACTCTTTATTGAAAGAGAAGATTAGTTGAAATGTAAATAGTATTTTATAGATTGAAGCTAAAAGGTTAAACGAAAATGAATAATTGACATGATCATAAAATAAAAAAATATAGATTTCAAATCTAAGATGAATGGCAATGTAGAAAATGCAAAGAAATTATACGAAATATATAGCACATTAAAGGATGAACATATGAATACTTTGATACACACTATTTCAGAAATATTAAATTTAAAATTATCTATAATTATGAATCAGATATAATCAAAATTTTGAAATAACACATATGAAATGAAATAAGATCAATAATAACAAATTAAGTAGGTAATACTATACTGACACAAATAAAAGCAATTTATAATATAGAATGAGATATTATGAAAACAGTGAATTCAACAAAAATATAATAACAATAGAACATATAACGCAAATTGAAAATGTGAGGAGATTACATATAGATTATACGAATAACAGTAAGAAAAGGTAACAAATCTTAGGTGTATTGATATAACAAAATGGGTGTAGACTATGTCTACCAAAAATGGGGACAATTATATATGATAGGGGCGTAAAATAGCTAAGCTTACGATATGAAGAAATCGCTAGGACCAATAATAATATATATAAAATTTTCAAAGCAAAAATTATTCTACTTAGGGAGCGTTCAAGAGACGTAACGCAGTTTGGGGGGTAGGGGGGTCTTGCAAAACGTTATGATGCGTTACATGGGCGGGAGGGGGTTTCGAACAACGCGTTACGTAATATTGTTTTCTTATAGAAATAAAAAAAAGGAACTTAAATCACTCAAATTGGGAACCCTTTTCGTTCATATTTTACGGAGAATCCCTAGAATGTATTGTACGTCAGTTTTATTCTGTTCTCCCAAGTTGGCAACCCTATCCGTTTATGTTTTATGGGGAATACCTCTACTGTATTCGTTGTCATTATTTTTTTGTTCCCGTTGTCAGTTTTCGTTTAGTGTTTTAAACACGTACAGAAGCACATTGATGTAGTCAGTGTTGTAGAAGTGAGTTCATACAGTAATGTTCTCAAGAGAGGGAGATTTGCATCATCAGCTGTTTGCCAACTGTGCCAAAAACTGCCAACGAAATTTAAAAAACGGATAAAGAAAAACTAACAATGGCATAGAGCTCACGTCCGTGACTCGCAATATTTTTTGCAAGTAATTAAATCCACATTCTAATCCTGCTGTTCCACCTTGAGGAGTGTATTGGAATCATTCTTTCCAAATGATACTTTCCTGCCGCCACCCTGCCAATGCCAAATCTTTTAGACCCCAAGCAAGCTCTCGGTACCTAGTCAGCTAAACAAAGGATCATGCACGTTTTCACTACTCCTTGTGAGGTTGTCCGCTTATCTGTCGCATCCTCAAGCAGATGCCGTACGATTTCTTTTGACCATCAATACAATTACTATATATATATATATATATATATATATATATATATATATATATATATATATATATATATAATATATATATATACATATATAATATATAATATATATATTTACATATATATATATATATATATATATATATATATATATATATATATATATATATATATATATATATATATATATATATATATATATATATATATATATATATATATATATATATATATATATATATATATATATATATATATATATCATAAAAAGTCATGAAACGAAAATCTATCTTGGGGTCCTAGATCCAACTTTGCTAATCGCACCCATTTTAATAAGCAGGTTCGCGAAGGAAAACCTGTTAATAAGCTAAATCGAATAATGCATGAGAAAAATAATGGTGGATTAAGCAAAAAATGTCTGTTGGGACAGGGCCAAGTCAGGAAAACGGCATAATTAAATGTAAGAGAAGTAACAAAAGTTTATTAGGACAAATTTGAGCCTTTTTCAACATTTTACATTATGTAGGTATGATTATTTATTGAATAACAATGAAATAAAAAATATACCTACGCATGTATTGCGAGTGAGAAATCTCTTGTTTTGTTTATTATTGAGGAAAACGCGATTTAAACAATAAAATAGGTATTTTAGCGACTTTCAGGTATTTTATGCAACATATTTATGACTTTTAGGTAAAAATGGTCACTTGGGTGTTACGTAACGTTTAGGGAGGGGGAGGGAGGGTTCACGAAAACGTTACGCCGCGTTACATAGGGGGGAGGGAGGGTCAAAAATCTTCAAAAATTGCGTTACGTAATACTTGAACGCCCCCTTACCAGAAATGCAAAGAAGTAGAGAAATAAGTATAATCATTAAAATATCCGAATGAAATACCAACAGATTCATATATATATTAGTAGTATATAATAATAAAGAAAAAGAGTGATTCATGTGACATTAATATCAATTAAATATTATTCTATACAAAACTCACATTAATATATTTTTTAAATTAATAATTCAAATTAGTTGTAATTAAAAATTTCAACCACAGAAAATCATTGAAGATTTGAAGAATCAATACATGGTAGACAATGAAGAAACTACTGAAAGGAAAAAAATACTCAAGAAGAATACCACATAAGACCAAGGACCAAATACCTAGATATTGATATTCATGGAAAGAAAAACAACAAAAGTTAGGTGAAATAAATTTTCCTAATTTTCAAATTAATAAACAATTGATTGGACCGATACTTGATTAAATTCATGACAATATAATGTAAGTTAAAACTTGAGTTTTTCATTTTCATTATATTTTGTTAAACATAACAACACTGTATTTCGCCAAAGTCAGTGGCTTCTTCAGATGAGTAGTTCAAACTATTTGGATGGATTTGTCTGTTACTTTGTGATAATAAATTTCAACTATGAATTAGAAACAATATAAGTACCTACTCTGTTTTATTATCACTCATTTCATTCCAATGTTTCCGACTGCAGTTTCGTAGTACTACTTCATTTTCGATTAAAAAAAATTATAAATGTAAAGTTAAGTATGTGTTTTACATATTTTTCTATTTGCTGTAGATATTTGAGATCTAATTTCACTGAGGTGATAGTTCCAAAAATCTGAAAAATCCAATTGAGTAGTTCATATATTCATATAAATAATTAAATGAATAAATATATATATATATATATATATATATATATATATATATATATATATATATATATATATATATATATATATATATATATATATATATATATAGTATAAGGTTATTCGGCTAATCGGCTTGCTCATATACCTATAACAAATGCAAATATCATGAAACAGACAAAATTTGAATTCATCCTTCAATTTTCTTTTCGTTTTTGGTTAGATATAGTTTATGTTAACTAAATTAATTATGACATATCACATTATTATGATTATTATTGTTTGTGTCCAATAGTTTGACGTTTGGGTTCGCAGACCGACGTTAGACCGGAAGAAGAAGATTATGTTTATGTCACTGCCGTACAGGTACTGGCAAGAGCTATCTATGTCTATGTTCGCCGCCATCGCAAATTTATTAAAATAAAATTTCAGTTTTCAAATGAATAATTCTTGAATAGATTCGCATTGACACCCGTTAATGCGAACTGATGAAAATGATTAAATTAACATCTTTGAATGTAACCACAAATTCGTGAGTAACTCCTTTGTAAACCAAAACTTTTTTGTTTCACCAACTCATTTTTTGTTGCATCTCCTGAAGAACGGATTAATAAATCCAGAAAGCTTGAGATAGAGGAATAAAGTGTACACTTATTTCACCCAGACTGCAATCCCAAATATTAAAATTGGTATATATATATATATATATATATATATATATATATATATATATATATATATAGATATATACTATATATATAAATATATATATATATATATATATATATATATATATATATATATATATATATATATATATATATCTATATGATGGAATCCGTCGTTACTACGTGATAATTTAAAATGATGAACAATAAATTTGAATTTACTACGTTTATTATCACAAAATATAATAATTCACTTGAATATAACCAGAGAATGTTTTTAATGCATAAATAATGGGAAAAAAGCAATTTCTGCCATTTGCATTGAACAGGGTGACAATGATGGACATGTTTTGAACTATTATACCCGATCTACCCTGAATTGTTTCCACACCTGTTATTTCTCATGTTTGTGTAGCACATTTATTTTTACTTGAGTTCTCTGAGTTAGTAATTACCAAAAATATCGTGGCTGAAAGAACCATCGCTTTCGGATCATTTATTATTTTTTTCATTCATTTGGAAGGATTTTATCTATTCCTTTCCAAATAACACTGATTGATGGCGAGAAAAATTCCTATTATTCCTTTGGGAAATGTTCTAGATGGCACGTAAACAACAAATCATTTTCTTGTCTCAATTTTTGATACTTATAGGTTTAAAGCTCGTCATTAATTAAGATTTTATATTTCACGAAATAATAAATGACAAATTCAACAAAAACGAAATAATTTATTTGATAATGTGCAGTTCAAAACGTGATTTACTTGAGGTTATTATCAATTATATGGATGTTTCGAACAAAGTTCCTTATTGCATGTTACACTTGGCGTATTAAAGAACAGTGTCAGACGCGACTAACTACAGTGTTCCTAGGCGTGGGCATCAGCTGTATTCATAAATGCGTATTATTCTTTTATTAATAGATTAGAAAGTACAGCAGTAAAAGTTGAGGATAGCGATGATGTACTCAAGTAAGAACTAGTTTTCTTTAATTTTTGTAAGATACTCTATATAAATAGAAGTATATGAGTATAATATCAGTATATTTTTATAGATTACGTATGCTTTTGGAGTGAAAAATATTTTCATAAATATTCTACTATTTATCTATTCCTATGATGATAATCAAGCATCGAAATCAATAATTGAGTCAAACCAATTTTTTAACATAATTATTTTTACCATTTCTTGATTTCTTTAAATTCAATTACCCTTGAACGCCGTTAATTCATTTCTTTGTGTCTGCTATTAATATATAGCGCGAGAAACTTGATTCCAAGTAGGTGTTCTACGACACCTCTCGTCTTTAAGTCTTGTTTTACCGTCTCAGACCTCTTGAACCACGATTTTTCAGTTTTTTTGGATGTCTGATATATATGTCTATAAATATATATATATATATATATATATATATATATATATATATATATATATATATATATATATATATATATATATATATATATATATATATATATATATATATATATATATATATATATATATATATATATATATATATATATATATATACAGGCTGTCCCACCGGGAAAGAACGCGATCTGTATATGGAAAACTACACATAGGAAAATTTTGAAAATTTGACAGCATACTAATGTCGATAGAGTCAACTCGACTAAAATATTTTCAAAATGGTGGCACTTTCGGTTATACCGGAAGTAGATACCAACTTGCTTATTTTGAATTGGATACCTATATATTAATACATTTTTGGATTCTACGCAAGATTTTAGGCAGATTTTATGTATTTGTCCTATACCTAAGTATGAGCGTTTTTGACATATTTAGGTTTTTATGTCAAAAATGACGATTGCAAGCCCTAATATATGTAATTATCAATTGTTCCTATAAGGATTCCCGTATTACTTACTTTGGGATGGATTCCTTGTTGAAAAAGACTTGCTTTAATAGATATTGTATAGTATTTGGATAACTAATCATACAGAGTGTTCAAAGAATAAGATCTAAAATGAGATTGAGAAAACTGAGAAAAATCAATTTCTTCAAATGGAAACCCCCCATTTTTCAAAGGTAACTTTGTATAAAGTTATGTATACCTAAAATTTGAAGTTTTTGAAATATTGCCAATTTAATATTTTCATATGGCGACTTTGCATTTAATCGTTAAACAATTAGATCTAGGATAGCCACGATCGTATTTGACATTTCAAATCATCGTAATGGCACCCCAGTTAAATTATACAAACGAAGATTATTCAAACTTATTTATTATTTATGGACAATGTGATAAATTATTTCAAGAACATGTGATACATGTGCGACCCGATATCCCCATAAACAAAAACCATCACCAAATGCTGTTAAACGAATTATAGAAAACTTCAAGAATTTTGGATCCGTAAAGGCATAAGTGTACAAAAAGAAACCAGTTGTTAACAATGAAAATATTGAAATAGCAATTTTGGGATATTTTGAAGCATATCCAACAAAATCTTCAAGGCAGATAGCATTAGAATCAGGCTTATCTAAATCGTCAGTTCTAAGAATTTTACAGAAACACAAATATCATCCCTATGCTATCCATATTTTCATTAGTGCAGCATTTAAATGAAAATGATTTAGATAAGCCTTCAAAATAATTTTCGTTTGTATAATTTAACCGGGGTGCCATTACGATGATTTGAAATGTCAAATACGATCGTGGCTATCCTAGATCTAATTGTTTAACGATTAAATGCAAAATCGCCATATAAAAATATTAAATTGGCAATATTTCGAAAACTTCAAATTTACCTTCTTTTTAAATGCTAAATACTACAAAATAAGAAAAATGGGGGGTTTCCATTTGAAAAAATTGATTTTTGTCAGTATTCTCAATCTCATTTTAGATCTTATTTTTCGAACACCCTGTATGATTAGTTATCCAAATACTATACAAAATCTATTAAAGCAAGTCTTTTTCAACAAGGAATCCACCCCAAAGTAAGTAATACGGAAATCCTTAGAGGAACAATTGATAATTATATTAGGGCTTGCAATCGTCATTTTTGACATAAAAACCTAAATATGTCAAAAACGCTTGAACTTAGGTATAGGACATAATACATAAAATTTGCCTAGAACATTTCGTAGAGTCTAAAAATGTATTAATATATAGGGTATCCAATTTAAAATAAGCAATTAGGTATCTACTTCCGGTATAACCGGAAGTGCCACCATCTTGAAAATATATTAGTCGAGTTGCTCTTATCAACATTAGTATACCGTCAAATTTTCAAAAGTTTCCCATGTCTAGTTTTCCATATACAGATCGCGTTCTTTGCCGGTGGGACACCCTGTATATATATATATATATATATATATATATATATATATATATATATATATATATATATATATATATATATATATATATATATATATATATATATATAAATATATATATATATATATATATATATATATATATATATATATATATATATATATATATATATATATATATATATATATATATATATATATATATATATATATATATATATATATATATATATATATTATAATATGAAAATGAAGTGTTGCCGTGTAAATTAAATTTAGAAAAATATGAGTTCTCAGCAAAATTTAAAAGAGCCAACTAATGTGAATACATAACCAATTTGTCATTCATGTCTATATTTTGGATAATGATTTATATCTTTCCTCAGGACTCCACAATATAAATATACAATGTCAAAAAAATGAACATTGAAAACCCGATTATAACAACTTACAATTAACGAGGTTGTATGCAAATATAACCATCATAAGAATTACAGAGTTAAGTTAGAATTCAAAAATTGTAAATACAATACTAAACAAGTCCTACAGTGTTATGTCCTTCAATGTACATATTCTCAAAATTCATAAAAACAAAACAGATGACATAACTTCATCAAGGAAAACATCGAAAAACGGCAAAATGACAAATGTCAAAAACAATCCGTCGGAACCACAGAAACACCACAACAGACAAAAACAGTAGGGTCAACGAGTAATTTAAAAAACAACCACCCCAAAGATGCAAGATCTGTAATTCAAAACGCTAAAGAAAGCAAATGACTGTATATACAACTAAGCCATGCGATATCCTTCCTTTTGTTAACGTTACCTATTAAGATTCTGGTTTATGTGGCACATTTCCAGAAATATTCTCTTTTGGTGAATGGGCATCCTGGTAAGGATCTTGAAATTTTCAAAATCAAAACGATGTCCCATTTTAGATGAATGAAGTGCCAAGGCACATCTATCTGGATGAATTCTAACATCTGTTGTGAAGAGTTATTCTTCTTTTTATGGTCTGAGATGTTTGACCTACATACAAGTTTTCACAATCCAAACACGGTATACTGTACAACATCTGACATCAAGGATCTCATCTTCCAACCTTGTTAAGAAGCAGCGGCCTGACATAAAGTTATATTTAGCTAATTTTAGGTGTTCAATATTCGAGAAAATGTGTGTCAGTTTAACAATTAGATCAGAGATGTATGGTAAAGACCTATATTTGAGACTGGTAGTCAGTGATTTGTTTGAGAGGAAGAACTAGATGATACGGCGTTGGTACTCCAAAAGAACTTTTTCACAAGTAACCTTGGATAGCCATTGCTAACCAAAATCCGTTCCAACCAGAGCAATGAACCGCGACTATAATCCACATGTGTAATGTTCAATATTCTATTTTTAAGTTGAGTGATCGTGTTAAACTTTAAGCTTCAATAGTGATATGACCGGTAGTGTAAATATCTACCAGAGGCTAGCCGTTTTTGATACCAGTCCAACTTTATTTGATGTTCATTGGTTCTTATCACTCTAGTGTCGAGGAACGGCACCGATCTCTCAGTCTCTCTCCACAGTGAACTGAATATGTGAGAACAAGTTTTAGCCATTATTGCCTTTTTATTTGAATCAAATTATTTTACATACAAAGGTGAATTCTACACACAAATTTTTGGTTGCCCCATGGGTTCCTGCCTTAGTCCCGTTCTTGCATCCATAGCGATGTCCTCTCTACTCAATACATGCGTACCTCGATTATCCTTCGGACTCTCCTTTTTGTTTCAGTATGTGGATGACTTAGCCCTACCTGATGATAAAGTAGATGAAATATCAGAAGTTTTTAACTCATATGACTTACATATTCAGTTCACTGTGGAGAGAGAGACTGAGAGATCGGTGCCGTTCCTCGACACTAGAGTGATAAGAACCAATGATTATCAAATAAAGTTGGACTGGTATCAAAAACCGCTATCTTCTGGTAGATATTTACACTACCGGTCATATCACAATATGACATCGTTTTGATTTTGAAAATTTCAAGATCCTTGCCAGGATGCCCATTCACCAAAAAAGAATATTTCTGGAAATATGCCACATAAACCATAATCCTAATAACGTTAACAATTGGACGGATATCGCATTGCTTAGTTGTATATACAGTCATTTGCTTTCTTTAGTGTTTTGAATTACAGATCTTGCATCTTTGGGGTGGTTGTTTTTGAAATTTCTCGTTGACCCTACTGTTTTTGTCTGTTGTGGTGTTTCTGTGGTTCCGACGGATTGTTTTTTTTGTCATTTTGCCGTTTTTCGATGTTTTCCTTGATGAGGTTATGTCATCTGTTTTTTTTAATGAATTTTGAGAATATGTACATTGAATGACATAACACTGTAGGACTTGTTTAGTATTGTATTTACAATTTTTGATTTCTAACTTAACTCTGTAATTCTTATGATGGTTATATTTGCATACAACCTCGTTAATTGTAAGTTGTTATAATTGGGTTGTCAATGTTCATTTTGATGACATTTTATATTTATATTGTAGAGTCCTGAGGAAGGATATAAATCATTATCCGAAATATAGACATGATTGACAAATTGGTTATGTATTCACATTAGTTGGCCCTTTTAAATTTTGCCGAGAACTCACATTTTTCTAAAGTTATATATATTATATTTATATATATATATATATATATATATATATATATATATATATATATTTCTTGACTTTTCTTGGTTTTTGAAAATTTCCTCCACTTTACAGCTTCTACATATTGAGTTAGAGGGTTGAAATTTGGTATGAAGATTGCGTTCATGTTGAATAAGTGCCTTTTTGGGTTTCAACTCTTCTCCTTAATCGCGTTGCACTTCGCAGAGACTATACTATTCGAATCGCATCTCGACCTCTCGACCTGCATCGCTGATAGTGAGCGATGCACTTCGCCGATTTTTTTTTATAAAAAAAATTATTTCTTAATTTTTATTATGGTTTGATATTGAATCGAGGTTCTTCAGTACACGATAAAATTCGCAAATTTATTTTCCAATACAATAAATTATATTCTACTTTTCATTTCGGTTTGCTACAAAGCATAGTTCTTCAGTACGCGTCGCACTTCTCAAATTTTTTTTTTAATAACATAAAATATTTTCTAATTTTATTTCAGTTTGATATTAAAGCGTAGTTCATCAAACCATAATTTATTCTGTCGAATCGCAACTCGACGCGATGCACTTTTCGCGAAATATATGACCTTAGTGCGAGGTTATATACTCTGCTACTCACGAATTTATTTAACTAATTACCATCATCTGCTCATTTGAAATGAGATTATAGACGTATCATAAAGGAAGCTAATGTTCAATCTGTATGGAAATTCTTTATTTTTGAATATAAAATGCTCTTTATGTTCGAAAAAAATGTTTCTGTGCACAAGATTGAGAAAAAGGTTTATTGTCTAACAGAAGTAATCCCAATTACAAGACAAAGATAATACGGTTTACAGCTATGACTTAGTATGTGACGATAGAATAGAAAAATAAAGCATATAAAATCAAAAGAATAATAGATTGAATGGAAAAGCTATGAAACAAGGAGAATCGACCAATTATGGTTTACAATATTACTACAGTCATTTGGTTCGAAAAAAAGGGGTTACCGGGAAAGTTTCTCGGGAGTTTTGAAAATTGGTGATTTTATATATTTCGATGTGCTCTTTTCGAATTTCAACTTTGCCATCTCGTATCTTTGCCGCTCGTGCCGCCATATTGGAAAAATGGCGCCTAATAGCAGTTTTTTGATGATATCTCCTTTCCGACTCATTTAATGTTTAAATTGATTATGTACAAAATTAAATTAGGAAAAATTTCCTACAATTTATGTATCTACAATTTTTTTTGTAAAATCAATAGTTTTGGCCTAGGAGTGCATCGAAGTATTATTCATCTACAATACCACGTGTTTTCGATACCGCAATAGTTGTCGGCGAAGATGTAGATCTTCTTATTCTTTTGACAGCTCTATCTACGCGATCGAACGTTTATATTCTTGAACCAGGAAAAGGAAAAATTTCGCAACAAATATGTTGAGCTCAAAGTATCATAGATAAAATAGCCGCAGATAATATTCTATTCTTGCATGCTCAGTGGCTGTGATACAATATGTGCACTCTTTACTCAATGAAAAATAAAATTTATCAATTTAGTCCGAAAAAATCCGAATTTAAATGAAGTTATTCAATTATTCAAAAGTCCAAACGCTGATCCGGAGTTCATTGCTAAAGGTGGAGAACGCTTCCTTCTTGAATTATATGGCTGCATTAATGTGAAAAGTAAAAAAAGCATGTCTTTGAACAACTATAGATATGCATGCTTCAAAAAATCAGCATATAAAAATAAATTCAATATTGCGGCACTATCACCAACAGCAGCAGCATGACAACATTCATTCCGAACCTATTACCAGGTTCAGCAGTGGTATGGAAATGAACAAAATGCCGAGCAATGGGGATGGAACAGAAACAAAATTGGGCTAGTTCCTGTTACGACGCTCGATTCTAGCTCCAAAAACCTTGTTGAAACGTATTTCTTGTAAATGTAAAAAGGGATGTCAGAAAGCCTGCGGATGCAGAAAAGCTGGGTTGAAATGCTCCGTTATATGCACGAATTGTAGTGGTGTTTGTGATAATTCGCAAGCTGCATCACATGATAGCAATGAAGAGGAAGAAATGGATACTATTTTCAAGGAAACATACGATGGAATCAAAAACGAAGAGGATTGTGATGAGTCTGATCATCTCATTGAAGATGATGTGGATAAAATTTCAGTCTGCGACCTTTCACTCGATACCGAATTCGCAACTCCTGACTCATCAGGAGCAATAATGCGAAAAAGAATGCGCTAAATTTCTAAATTGGGTAATACACGTGGATTAGGCCTACAGAATACACCACAATAAAAAAAAACGCGCTGCTTACTCTACCTCAAGGTGGTGTGGAAATGAGTTTTTTAGTCAAAACGCATATCGAAGTATACTTTGCAGCGCTCCTACGCCAAAACCATTGATTTTATAAAAAAAAATTTCGATACAAAATTGTAGGAAATTTTTTCCTGGTATAAGAATATAAAGGTTTGATCGCGTAGATAGAGCTGTCAAAAGAATAAGAAGATCTACATCTTCGCCGACAACTATTACGGTATCGAAAACGCGTAGTATTGTAGATGAATTATACTTCGAGGCACTCCTACGCAAAAACTATTGATTTTACAAAAAAAAGTGTGAAACATAAATTGTAGGAAATTTTCCCTAATTTAATTTTGTACATAATTAATTTTGACGTAAAATGGGTCGAAAAGGAGATATAATCAAAAAACTGCTATTAGGCGCCATTTTTCCAATATGGCGGCACGAGCGGCAAAGATACGAGGTGGCAAAGTTGAAATTCGAAAAGAGCACATCGAAATCTATAAAATCACCGATTTTCAAAACTACCGGAAAACTTTCCAGGTAAAACTACCGGATGACTGCACTATATATTATGCAAATTTTTGTGAGAGATATTTCATTACTCAAACTCATTCCATTCTCAATTCATGTAAAACATACTTGCTGACCGTAATCAATTTCATATATCACATGAAGTGAACAAGGAAATTTTTTTAATAATTCAAAATTATCAAAAAATCCTCCATGGAAGCTGATGATATGATTTCCGCGACGCGGAACTTCTCTTTATTTAATGACAATGAACGATATTTCACAGTAGTAGAAAAAATAGTAGAAAGTTATGATCATAATAGTTATTTATGTACCAAGTGCGTTATATAGATCCTAAAGCCCGATGAGCGTTAGAATCTAGTAACGCACGTGGTGCATACAAGATTTAATTTTTCACGAAAAAATTATTTTATTATAATGAAAAATCGATTTTAAAATCGGTTCATTGCTCCTATAATTGATATTTTGACGTTTGTGAATATTTTTGTCATCATATTCAGTGAATGTCATTGCTGCTTTCTTTGTGCAGTCTTATAGAAATAATGAAAATGAAAATGCATTTACCCAAGAATACCATAGAAAATGCAGCCAAAGCTGGGAATAATTCATTGCCGGAGAAATCCAGAGTCGTATACGACAAGGATTATGAAGTATTCAATCAATGGAAGTTGCTTCATTTTTCCTCGTACCATGAGCGGGCGTTATGATCCATAATGCCCGCTCATAACGCCCTAGGGCATAATGAGTGTATTTATAGCAACCGTATCTAAGGTAAAATCAACAAATAATATACAAGTGAAAAATAAAATTTTTTATTGTTCTTCATATCTGTATTTAAATATTCAACCGTACTTGTTACTCAAATGTTCAGTAACAGTAAAAAAAAATCATACAATTTTCATACTTACTTGAGGTTTATTTCAATTAGAAACTCATTCTACATGTTTAACTTTGAAACTATTTCACAGGAAGATAGAATTAATGAAGTAAGTCAATCTCCATAATGTGATATTGTTCAACAATTTTAAATCTTCATTTTGCAAAGCTTTTCATACAAACTTGATGTATAGTTTATTGATTTTTGTTTGTACTTTTATAGTACTATAGTAGTAGTTGACATGTGTCTGCCATCTAACAATCCATTTTGGTGCCGAATTTTCTGATTCGCAAGTTCATATTTAGTTTATTGATTTTCATTCTCATGTACTCTATTCTTCATTTTCCACATTTTGTTCATCGTGTTTCAAATATAAAATTATTTTAAAAGAACATTAGTCAACTTAAGCAAGTCGCTTGACAAATATCTCCCAACTGCGACTTTTAAAAATATATGCAAATATGTGCAGTTCTTTGAAAAATATATTTATATATACGTGTAGTTCATTGATTGTTGTAATCGTGTGTGGCACTACAGAGCGATACGTCTTTATTTTTCTTGGCCTGTTTCAATCAGTGTATGTTTTGGCAGACAAACGAATACCTCCTTCTACCTGAGGGAGTGATGCTTCATTTTGTCTGTTATTAACGCGTCCACCAGGCTGTAATTAAAAACCAACCGACGGCTGTGAGATGCCGCCAACACAACAATCAAGCTGACAAATTAGTGCACCCTATAATTATCCAGAATTTCTGCGGCCACGGCTGTCTCGTTGAATCACCTGCTAAATTTGTCTGGGGCATCAATAGAGGTGTCTTATCATTTAGTATATCGTGTTTATAATGATAAAATCATCGCGTCTGATTCTTAAATTGGCATATTTGAAGAAATATTGAAAAATCACTAACTATGAAAAGATAAATTTTGAAGTTATGCAATTTGATAGATTGATCTAATTTTGTAATTATTTCCTGAAAAACTCTGTTGATAGGATTACTATATATATATATATATATATATATATATATATATATATATATATATATATATATATATATATATATATATATATATATATAGGGGAGGCGAGGGGTAAAATGGACTAACCTCCTAATAGTGGACAAGGGACTGGCATATCTCGAACACCGTTAGATCAGAAAAATTGATATCATTTATGTTTAACGTAGTTGATATATGTTTTCGAAAACCACAACCAGGAAATATCTGATTTTAATGGGAAATTTTTTTATTGAATTCATTTCTTGAAAAAAATTTTTATTCACTATTACCCCCATGAGGGTAAATGTAGACATACCGAATAGTTTCTTCATAATTCATCGTACATTTCTAGTGGGCAATTGTAGGCATGAACCAATAGTCCACTATTGAACGCCATTTGATTCAATTTGATAGCTTTTCAATTGAAAAAGTTATGATCGACATTATTAATATTATAAGTATGAATTCAAATTTCAATTGAACACAAGACCTTTATAATTTTTTTGAAATGACAATATAACATAGAATTTAAAGAAATTGAATGAACAAAATGCATTAGGAGCTTTTGAAATTATATTTGTCAAAAAATTAAGTGAAACACAAAGAACATTGATTCAGAAACATCAAAGAAAAATAACAAAAAATCCATTGTTGAACGGTTTGATCATCACCCTAGTCATAATTCAAGAACGAATGTCCACTACTTCCAACAACAAAACATTTTTAGAGGGTAATAGTGGAATTAGCCCTATGTGAAATAGGCTTGCGAATTCCATTCGATTATTCGCTAGAAATATAACCTCACTATGTGTTAACAAGTTTCCATAATAGGTTTTGAAGTGAATAATTTGAATAGGTTTGCGAGGAATGTTTGCTTTGAAGTAGGTCATTTTGAACTTCAAGTTCAGGTGTAGACATAATGCAAAATGGAAATATTTTGTAAATTATTAGTACTTACGGTTTAATCGATTGTGGCACGAGATTCAAAGTAGACTAAAGTACTGTCGCCAACATGACCGATGCATGACGCGGTAAATTTGAATTTTTCACTAGGCTTTTCTACTATTACCCTCTTCTCTTATTCCTCCTGGTCCCCTAAATATATATATATATATATATATATATATATATATATATATATATATATATATATATATATATATATATATATATATATATATATATATATATATATATATATATATATATAAATATATATATATATATATATATATATATATATATATATATATATATATATATATATATATATATATATATATATATATATATATATATATATATATATATATATATATATAAATATATATATATATATATATATATATATATATATATATATATATATATATATATATATATATATATATAATATATATATATATTATATATATATATATATATATATATATATATATATATATATATATATATATATATATATTATATATATATATATATATATATATATATATATATATATTTGAAAAACTTGGTTCACGAAATGAACCGCGTAAAAGATTTGAAAAATCGGCTCCTTTTGCGAAGCCATCTTCAGGAGAATAAGAAGGGTAATAATTCAGAATCGTGGCCTCAATCTGCCTACTCCACGAATCGAATTAGGAGGAATCGGAAACAATACGATTGCGTGGTCTCAACCTGCCTACTCCACTAACCGTATTGCTTCCTGTCAACTCTGAAGTCTCAACCTGCCTACTCTTCAGAGTCAACTGACGGGCCGATCGTCGCGTGGCTGTATTTATAGGGGAGGGGGGCGGGTACTCACGCTCATCAGGACGGGATGCACTCTGATTGGGTGTGACATGGCGACCACTGAGAAGGGGTTTCCATGCTGATGGGAGTCTGTGACTGTCATCTCTGGTGTTCAAACAATTTGGACGTTTTTCTATTTCTATAGCTTCACGGAAAATTCGGGATTTGAAAGATCGGACGGGAGCAATAGTTCTTGTATTTGGGAAATCGATAATGTGGCCTGTTTGGGTGTGATGTTGGGAAAGGGCGTTGGCGATATCTGAGTGTCTTACCGAAAGTGAATGTTCTTTGGCACGGACCTGAATTCGTCGGTTTGTTTGCCCTATATAAGAACGAGGACAATTGGAACAGGGAATCTCATAAACACCGTGATTTTCGTTAGGAATTTTATCCTTGACAGATCTGACCAGATGGGAGAGTTTTTGTTGAGTAGTGAATATTGTTTTGATGCTTGTGTTTTTGAGAGATCTTGCGATCTTATCTGTTACTCCTTTGATGTAGGGAAGAAATAATTTAGGTGTAGATTCTTGTTCAGTGGGATTGGAAGGTGGTAGAGGTGGGGCGATGTTTGTGTGTTTGCGTATGCTCTTGTTGATTTGATATTTGTTTTAACCGTTCCGTAATAATATATGTTTTAGAGTATTGAGTTCTGATTCACGGTGTTCGTCGTCAGATAGTCGAATGGAACGGTAGATTAGGGTATTAACTACAGAGTTAAGTTGAGAAGGATGGTGGTGAGACTGGGCGTTCAGATAACGGTTTGTATGAGTGGGTTTACGATAAACTGAATAGGAGAAGCCTTGGGATGGAAGTTTTTTGATCATGACATCGAGGAATGGCAGAGAACCATCGTTTTCCACTTCCATTGTGAATTGGATACTTGGATGTATGCCATTCAAATGATTCAAGAAGTGGAGCAACGAGTCTCCGCCATGGGGCCAGATCGCAAAGACATCGTCTACATAACGTAGCCAGCATGATGGTTTAAGGTCGAATGACGAGAGAGCTTGGGTTTCGAAATGTTCCATGAAAATGTTGGCTATGACGGGGGAGAGAGGGGATCCCATTGGGGCTCCCTTGATTTGTCTGAAGAAATTGCCTTGAAAGATGAAGTAAGTGTTGGCCATGCAGTGTTTGATCAGGGATAGGTTGTCTGGGGATATTTGATGTTTCGTGTCTAGGATGGAAAGTGTTTCTTCGATGGGGATATTTGTAAATAAGGAGACAATATCAAAACTAACAAGGAGATCAGTTGGGGTAATATCAATACTTTGGAGGAGTTCTATGAAGTGAAAAGAGTTTTTGACGTATGACTGGGTTTGTTCAGCAAGGGGTTGAAGGGTTTTAGCGAGATATTTCGCAAGAGGATGTGTTGGACAATTGTAAGCGCTGACAATGGGTCGAAGTGGAATATTAGGCTTGTGAACTTTGGGTAGACCATAAATTCGAGGGGTTCTTGAAGATTTTTCTCTTGGGATTAGAGACTTTTTTATTTCAGGTGGGAGATTCGATTGGTTGATACGAGATCTTGTAGTTTTCTCCAGGTAAGTTGTCGGGTCATGAGTGATACGCTTATAGTCGGGGGTGTCAAGAAGATTGGACATTTTATAGAGGTAAGAAGAAGTGTTAAGAATGACAGTGGCATTGCCTTTATCGGCTGGGAGGACGACTATATTTTGGTCATTGTAAAGTTCTTTGAGAGATTGCCTCTCAGAAAAAGTGAGGTTGGAACGGGGTGGCCGACTTGTACGAAGAATTTTGGCGATGTCATGCCTGGCAGTTTCCGCTTGATCTGTTGGAAGATGGGAAATTGCTTCTTCTGTTTGGGAGATGATAGTTTCTATGGGGATGGATTTAGGTGTGATGGAATAGTTGAAACCTTTCGAGAGTGCTTTTGTTGCGATCTCGGAAATTGGGGTGTCAGAATAATTGTGAACAATGGAGGAGGTATAAGATGAAGATGATTTTTGTGGTTTTTGGGAATTGATAAGTTTGGCTAGTTTATTTTTCTGGGTTAAGGTCTTTTGGTCGGAAAGATGTTGTGCCTTGGAGTTGGATAGGCGATCAAAAGTATCCCATAGGATTGGATGGATGTGGAAAGAGTGAAGGTGATAGAAAGTTTTGAGAAGTAGTTCGTTAGTGTGATTTAGGTTGCGTCTGGTATTGTGAATAGAATCTCTAAGGAGGGCAAAACTTGTTCTATTGACTATCTGACGACGAACACCGTGAATCAGAACTCAATACTCTAAAACATATATTATTACGGAACGGTTACAACAAATATCAAATCAACAAGAGCATACGCAAACACACAAACATCGCCCCACCTCTACCACCTTCCAATCCCACTGAACAAGAATCTACACCTAAATTATTTCTTCCCTACATCAAAGGAGTAACAGATAAGATCGCAAGATCTCTCAAAAACACAAGCATCAAAACAATATTCACTACTCAACAAAAACTCTCCCATCTGGTCAGATCTGTCAAGGATAAAATTCCTAACGAAAATCACGGTGTTTATGAGATTCCCTGTTCCAATTGTCCTCGTTCTTATATAGGACAAACAAACCGACGAATTCAGGTCCGTGCCAAAGAACATTCACTTTCGGTAAGACACTCAGATATCGCCAACGCCCTTTCCCAACATCACACCCAAACAGGCCACATTATCGATTTCCCAAATACAAGAACTATTGCTCCCGTCCGATCTTTCAAATCCCGAATTTTCCGTGAAGCTATAGAAATAGAAAAACGTCCAAATTGTTTGAACACCAGAGATGACAGTCACAGACTCCCATCAGCATGGAAACCACTTCTCAGTGGTCGCCATGTCACACCCAATCAGAGTGCATCCCGTCCTGATGAGCGTGAGTACCCGCCTTCCTCCCCTATAAATACAGCCACGCGACGATCGGCCCGTCAGTTGACTCTGAAGAGTAGGCAGGTTGAGACTTCAGAGTTGACAGGAAGCAATACGGTTAGTGGAGTAGGCAGGTTGAGACCACGCAATCGTATTGTTTCCGATTCCTCCTAATTCGATTCGTGGAGTAGGCAGATTGAGGCCACGATTCTGAATTATTACCCTTCTTATTCTCCTGAAGATGGCTTCGCAAAAGGAGCCGAAACGTCGAGATTTTTCAAATCTTTTACGCGGTTCATTCCGTGAACCAAGTTTTTCAAATACTTCCGACCGCGGAAATCTTTCTGAACATATATATATATATATATATATATATATATATATATATATATATATATATTGTATATATATATATATATATATATATATATATTCATATATTTATATATATATACCACCAGGAAGGAATAAGAGAAGAGGGTAATAGTGGAAAAGCCTAGTGAAAAATTCAAATTTACCGCGTCATGCATCGGTCATGTTGGCGACATATATATATATATATATATATATATATATATATATATATATATATATATATAGATATATAGATATATATATATACATATATATATATATATATATAAATATATATATATATATATATATATATATATATATATATATACTATCCAAATTCAGATAATTGAAATCGTACCTTTGCGTAAAACACCTATGAACCCTATATTTTTCTCTCGTGCAGACTAACAAATGACATAGAAGGATGAGGCGGTACATGTAACCATAACTTGGAGAAACTTGAGAATGTACAAAAATGGTTAATCAAGATAATTTTCATAACATACGAAAGTCATTTTCTAGTGACGAAATTTATAATATTTCTGAAATTATGGGAATGTATCAACTTTTTTCCTACCAGATCTTAATAAGTATCCATAAATAAAAGTTTAAAACCATATAAACTAGTTGCAAATATGATACTAGCATTTGAGATGATCAGTATGATGAACCCAGAGCAGAAAAAGAGTTAATTTTTCGGAGACCAAATTCACTGTTACCTGAGTAGTATATAAAAAACATCAAAACATTCAGTAAAACCAAGATGAAAACAGAGAGAAGGATAATTTAAATTAGAAAAAAATGTTTCAAGAACCTGCTCACATATTGTTAGAAAAATGAGAAGTCTTACAGGAAACGCGCAGTAAAATAAGAGAAAGAAACTATTACAATAATATTCAGTGCGACTAATAAACTACCTAGGTTACTCTCCCCCTCGAATCCCGAATCAATAATAATATAAGCCCGATTATGAAAAAAATAATTTCCGAAATATTGACTACTGATTAATCAACTGGAGTTCGGAGGCCTCGGTAGCCCAGCGGTAGGTTGTATCACTTGTAAACCGAGGATTGTGGGTTCGAGTCCCACCTTGCTCTTGGTTGTTGTGTATGTCCGGAATTTAGTGGTTCAATGATTACTCTGTTGGGTAATGACTAAGATTCAAGCCCATTGGCCGTTCGGAACCAGCGTAAAACTGTAGGTCCTTTGAGTAAAAAAAAAACTGGAGTTCGTAAAAGTTAATCGTTTTTTTATTGTAAATACATGACGTAAAGATAAATCGTCTAAGTGATTATTATTTTTGCTTTATCATGATAGTTTAATGTAAATGTATGTTTCTTTTATGGAATTTCAGTGGTCATCTGAGTAAAAAAATTTACTTAACCACAGAACCATTCAAGATGAGGAAAAAACGTAGGAGCTTGACTTAATAATAATAAAATTTAATTTTTACTGCATAGTATTGATTTTATTACAAACAATTGTAACCAATTGCTCATATATCACTGGATGAAAGATCTCAATAAGTGAAGGCAGATCATCTTATTTGAATTTATTCTTGAAAATTATTCATTTTTCTGGTAGTAAAATAATATCATCTACTTATTTAAATTTTTGGACAATGTTTTCCTTTCAACACAATTTCCATGCACAAGTAAATAACATCATTAAATATGGATGAGTCAGAATCTATCGCAGCTTGGAGTATAAATACATGCACTGTAGATATAAAATCAAGTATCAAGACTATTTTTACTACCGAAAAACTTCAATATATATCTACCATTAATAAGGTTTTCAATCAAAATAGAATTTTTTACATATTGTCATGTAGCATGCATAAACAAACAAATTTTCATACACCGGGTCGATAACGTAATTCATAAAGTGAAAGTTTTTGAAAAGAAGTTCCTTATCGCACATTTAACTCCAGGTACTGACAAATGTTGTTATTATCCGACACAACTGATACGCTACCGACACGACAGAATCTACTTATAATTAAATTATGCAAAATAAGTTGACCATGGTCAATGTGATATATTACATAAAGTGAACAAGAAAAATTCTTCAATAATTCAAAGAAATATCAAACAACTTTCCAAGGGAGCTGGTTATGTGTATTCCGCGACGAGAATTCTACATTCACAATCCAACTGGAATTATAGAAAGTTTCCAGTCACCCCTACTAAAATCTGCATACAGCGGTTTCGATCTTATTATAGCTCTCCAGTGCAGCTTATTTGACTCAGAGTGAATTTACAAATTTATAATTTTTCCCCAATACAAATCGCTTTCAGACTACTGTCTGGATAATAACCCAGAGCGCCCTCTATCAAAGATATTTGAAACCATCAATTTTCCGCTTACATCGAAAATTCGGAACCCCGTTGCGAGAATACATTCTTGATGACATTAATGAATTGTTTTGGTAGATGGCGCTCTGGGTTGTTATAGAGTGTCCAACCGCGATTTGTATTGAGGAACAATGAGGAATTTGTTAATTCACTCCGAGTCAAATAAGCTGCACTGATGAGATCTAACAGATCGAAACAGCTGAATGCAGATTTTGGGCCGAGGTGACTTGACGTTTTCTATAATTCACCGTTGGATTGTGAAAGTGAAATTCTCGTCTCGGAATACATATAACCAGCTCCCTTGGACAGTTGTTCGACATTTCTTTAAATTATCTTCTTATAATAATTAATATTCAAATATTATTTACAATTTTATTACCACTCCTAAATATTTTTAATTTGTGTAGTTATTTCACTGTGCCAGCTTATTATTTGATACGTAAAATAAAGCGAAAGGAACTTCGTTTCAATCAGATGTTTCTCAACACCGTTCACTTATTTTCTTTAATTCAACATCAAATAGTATTTCGACAGGCAAGAAGGGAACTGCAAATATAGTGGAACTCAGTCAGACTGCAACATTGCCCAAACCCAGTCTATCTAGGGGTCACACTGGACCGCACTCTGACCTACAGAAAACATATCGATAAAACCAAGGCCGAAGTCAACACCAGAAATTGACCAATGCTCGATGGGGAGCCAACCCTAACGTCCTACGCTCCTCGGCCCTTGCGCTGTGCTACTCCGCAGCTGAATACGCATCCCACGTATGGGAGAGATCAGCACGCGCCTATAAACTGGACCCTGTCCTGAATGACACGTGCAGGTTAATAACGGGATGTCTTGACCACCTCTAAATGCAAGCCGGAATGAGCCGGAATGAAAACCCTAGCCATGGCCGAACGAAGCAGGCAATGCGACGACCCCAGACACCCATCGCATCAGCATGTACCGCCGGTGGTTAGACTAAAATCAAGGCGAAATTTTATGCAGTCTACACAGCCTCTAAAACTGCGACCAAGGAGGCAAAATGGGAACAGCGTTCAGCAGACAATGATATCCCAACCTAGAATCCAAAAGAAAAACTCCCTGCAGGATCGGAACTGGGGCACCTGGAAAACCCTCAACCGACTCCGGTACCAAATGGGGAAATGCAAGAAAAAACCTCCTAAAGTGAGGATATGTGGAGGAGTAAACATGTGAATGCGGAGAATCCCAGACAATGGAGCACCTCCTGGTATGCCAATCCCTACAAGCTCCATGTACCTACCCTCCGAGACCTATGGACGTGCAATGAAAATACTGTGATGTGCGCCAGACACTGGAGTGATATATGAACACCTACTTATCTATATGTACAGATTTAATAGTTTATATAGATATTTTACATGATGTAGCTCAGGCACGCTTAGATAAATAAATACAGTTCATGTCACTCTCATTTTCTCGCACCATGTCTGATGTTGATCACAACTCTTGAAGAATTCGAGAATTGATGTTAAATCCACACATTCCCACGAATGTAATATGAAAGTGCAATTATATTCGAGATTGAGTTATTATAACTGTATTATCCTCAATGAAATTTTTCAATAAACAATATTCGTTTTAATTATCTACGAAAATTCTTTTATTTTGGTTCAATCTTACAATCACTTGGAGAGAAAGGCTGAGTAAAATGATGAATCCAAGCCTTCAACTTGAACCAATAAAGAACTGGCCGACTGTTTTGATGGCGACGATCATTTTCATAATTCGTAATTTCATTAATTTGTTACTCGGGGCTTTGTCACGATTTTATGAAGAATATTATCGGCTTACTGAAGGAAATTATCTCAATAATTATTGAGAGCCTTAGAATTTATTAAATGCATAATTAACGGTTCACTTTTATTGAAGGGAAATATATACCTGGATATAATAATGAGATAATGCAAAAATAGTTGAACTTTCTTTTTCATTGTTCCAGAATTTCTGTTTAGCAATATTCATACAATTTCGATCTTCCACGAGCTCATATGTAGTGAAGAGCGAAACATACTGTCCATCTATTGTATTATATGACTTGAACCATATATTGAGGAAGTTATTATTGTGCCCGAAATCAAGAATATCGAAACTCATAAAATTATATTAAAAAATGTATGTGTCTGTGTGTATCCGGTGGCGCATTATACAAAAATGGATTCAGAATATTTATAATGAAACGGGGTGTTCTGGAAAATCCCAAGACTGGTCAATTTTGCTTTCGAGGGGGACATATTTATATCGTATATTCATGAATATAGCAGCATCTCCCAAACAGAGTGGAAATCCCTACAAGTATCTCAAATAGCAGGGTGGGTCATTTGTTCTTCATCAAAATGAAAACATTTCAGAAGTGTCGGTGAAATAAGTCGAAAGCAAAATGTTTAAATAAATTTTTATTAATTAGTACCTACTTGTGTATGTTTCCTTCCAAACAGTAATCCGAACTTTGTTGAATGTCATCAGGACTGAAATTTTGGGTAAATAATATTGTTGGTCCATATTTTCTTACCTGATACTTAGTTAGCTCCAATATCTCACTAGCTTCACATTCCGGGCAATTTTGAAAATGATGATCAGGTTCATGAATGAATAATGTATTTTTCCAACAGGATGTCACTTACCATACTTTGCATTCCCCGTACGTGACTTGTTCAATGAATATTATCCTCCAAACACTCAAATGGTAGATGTTTTATGAAATGACCCCCAAGATCACCACATTCAACACCATTGAACTTTTTCTTATGAATTCATTTGAAAAGTGTTGCTGTTAAAACAGAACCTACTCATTAGAAGATCTTAGTCTGACTAGTAGTGCATGGGATTAAATAAAACACGAAATATTACAGAATGTCAGTGAAAATATTGATCAGAGATTTTATTACAGTTTTGGCGTGGATGCCTTGCAATTTTTACCATTAGTTGAAATGTATTTGAAACTGTTTTTTCGAGAATTGACCTAAATAATACTGTATTAGACTCATACAGGCATACATGTTATGCCTAGTTTTCATATAGTAAATAAATAAATAAATATATATATATATACTATACAAAATATACACATATATATATATATATATATATATATATATATATATATATATATATATATATATATATTCATTTGAATTGTTGTTGCCTGTGAACTATTTTTATCTTTTTGATAATTATTAGCAATAACAGGCTTGGTGAATCTCAAAAAATTCGATTTTATTAAAAAGTTGACGTTTCGCCACGACATTCATGGCTTTATCAAAACTTTTGAAAAAATTGAAATTTCTTTGACATTTATTGATTTGAAAAAATTTGAATAGAAAAATACTACTATGTTTCATCAAAATTTTTCGGCTGTGGCCGTTCTCTGTTATTCATTACGTGCTATTCAGTCCAATATTAACATTCAAATCGGTTATTATTAGATGGTAAGGAAAACCACAGGAACCATTACCCACCCTATTATTTGACTTTTCAAAATCAAAATAATTTAAACCTATTTCGAATATTACGTGGGTAATGGTTTCTGTGGTTTCCCTTAATAAATAACAGAGAACGGCCACAGCCGAAAAATTTTGATGAAACATAGTAGTCTTTCTATTCAAATTTTTTCAAATCAATAAATGTCAAAGAAATTTCAATTTTTTCAAAAGCTTTGATAAAGCCACGAATGTTGTGGCGAAACGTCAACTTTTTAATAAAATCGAGTTTTTTGAGATTAACCAAGCCTGTCATTGCTAATGATTATCAAAAAGTTATATATATATATATATATATATATATATAAATATGTTTATATATATATATATATATATATATATATATATATATATATATATATATAAATATGTTTATATATATATATATATATATATATATATATATATATATATATATATATATATACATATCCTAATTGCCATGGTCCACTATTGCTTCTCGGTAATTATAAGAACTACAAGGTTGGTCAAATTAGACAATATGTGCAGTTTTTGAAGGACATTAAGAACCTAGATTCATATTTGAAATAAAAATTCTATCTCGAGCTACGGGGGTTTTTCGAAAAACTGCTCAAAACTATTTGATCAAATATCTCAAAAAGTATAATTTTTACAAAATAATAGTGGAGGAAAAAATTTATGCATTTCAGACGTTCTTCAATTTGGTATTTTTTAAGGAAATTTGGTTCGTCTAGTTTTCGAGATATTACTATCAAGTTACTTTTTTTTTAAATACCGACCTGTATTTTTTATTCCATTCCTCGAAAAAACTTCTTTTTCTGATTTTAACGATGTATCACATGTTCATATTTGTTTGAGTTTCAATGATAAAAAGCCAAAATTAATTTAAGTTGTATTGAGTTTTTAAAAAAATGAGAACATCAGAGGTAACTTAGACTACCAATAAAACAATTGCATATTTTAATAACGTAAACAGACTGTTGCAGCGTGTAATGAAAGAAACTGTTCATTAAGTTTTCAAACATTCAAACTTTTTACCATTTAATTAAATTCAAGTTATGTAATAAACGTTAAAACTTCCTTATTTTTTAAAATTACTTTTGCCAAAATTCAAAGTGGATGACACATACCTAATGCATTTGCTTCATCTTTCCCATTCTCTGCCGTTACAGTTGTTCCCCATTCTGAAGAATCATTAAATGATCCGTATAGTAGCAAATTTCGCTCTAGCCTTGTAAAAATTATTCTATTCGGTAAGCGCCTTTCGGGTTACGAATTTTGATACATTTGAAGGGCTTTTTTAGCACTTCGAAATGCTTTAGCATAACAAAAAAACAAATCTGAGATTTCACCATTGGAAAACGCTACCATGTTGGTTTAAAAGTACTCTGACACGACACATGTATTACGGAACGTAGGCTTTTATAAGCAATTGTTTCTCTTTGCTCTATGATTAAACCTATGATAAAATGAAAAAAGTGCGAAAAAAGTTAAATACTAGTTTTTTACCATTTAAATACAGACGAATATAAACATGTGATACATCGTTGATATCAGAGAAAAAAGTTTTTTTTAATTTGGAATGAAAAATGCAAGTCCGTATTTAAAAAACAAATTTGAATGTGATATCTCGAAAACTAGAAGAACGTCTGAAATGGAAAAAAATTTTTCCCACAAATTTTTCGTAAAAATTATACTTTTTGGGATATTCGATCAAATAGATTTGAGCAATTTTTCGAAAAACCCCCGTAGCTCGAGATAGAATTTTTTTTTTCAAATCGGATTGTCATTTTCCTCCAAAAACTGCACATTCTATCTAATTTGACCAACCTTGTAGTTATTATAGTTACCTACCGATATAGCAATAGTGGCCCATGGGAATTAGGAGGACAACCTGTATGTATTATATATATATATATATATATATATATATATATATATATATATATATATATATATATATATATATATATATATATATATATATATATAAACCAGAGTACTGAAATAATTATTTCGTTTGATGCAATTTCATTGGATGAGAAGAGGAGAAGAAAACGAAACAATAACTCACGAAGTGAAAAAAAAATTGAAATCGGTACGCAATTACAGATTTGATTCTGACGCGTGTTGTCGGGTCGGTCATTGTCAGCCAGACCGCAAATTACCAATCGAATTACCGCAGGTAATGACACGACCGTCTCAAATTCGTCATTATATCTCTGCTCGAAGGTATGAATCGAGTCAACGTTAAATACAATATTCAGAGTTTAATAAACTCTCTGTACTTTTAATTGGTCCCTGAAATAAAATTCAAGAGCTTTTACTATTTTTGGAACTATAATGAAATTAAAGTTTGAACCGTATGATCACAGATATTCCGAAAAAACTTCATTTCGTGATTATAACGGAAGTTTCAGGGATAAATTCAAAGATAGAATAGGATATCTTGCGATGCTTCATATATTTTACTTATTTATGTAGGAACTTTTGAGAGCCAATTCTTAATTTTCAACATAAAAAATTTCTCCAATAAAACGCCTCAAACTCGAAAGTTGTCTACTCATATGAACTCGATTACTTTACATATGACAGTAAATTGAACTGATTTTTTGGTATACTAGATATATGAAAAATTCAAATCTCTTCTAAAAATTTAAAAGAATATTAGTCAAAATTAGGACTTCATTGTTTTACATACACCTAGCTATTCACGAGGGTTTGAACCAATATTTTCGAAAAAGATTATCAAAAAAAAAACCACTAAAAGAATGGACAATTTTCAATGAGCATTAAATTGTTCTACTCGTGAAAATCATTAATCATTACTTGCTGATATGTTGAAGTGAAATATTTTTCAGAGAGTAAACAGTAGAAGAGTGTTTACTCAAGTAGCAAATTTCTGAGACTTTGCATTAATCATTTAATCCAGTAGATAATTGAGTGATAGAATTATCAATCAAATACAAGATAAAGCATCGTTACTCACAGTAACTGACTGACAGCATTTTGAGAATAAATATTTTCAAAATAGAAATAGAAATTTTCATTTGATTATTGTAGAGTTTAAAAATGGCTGGTGATATGAAGTAACTCATACGGTTTTTTCATTTTCAATTTTTGTCAATTTACAAACAATCAAAAAGGGATGGGAGGTGATATACCCAGTTAAAACGAAGTTATTTTCTCTATACAGTATGAATTTCAGCCACAATAATATAAATACAGTTTTTAAGATTATTGAAGAAAAAGTGATGAAATTGTAACTAACAGTTTTCTTAGAAGTTTAGAAAATAAACATTTTGTTATCAATTATTATTAAAATATGGACTAATTATGATAATATTAATGATGATCAGTCAGTACATTCAATCTCACTTATAACTCGTGTGTGGTAACTAAAGTAGGACATGGAAAAATGTTAAAAAATTTGTTTCCTTTATTTATTCACACAGATCTCTGTTAATGATTATAAGATGAGGTAGTAGATTATTAGTGAAAAATACAAACAGTTCTCTATTTCAAAATCACACGTAATTTATAATAATACTCATAATAATAACTTACTGCAATTTCCTGTGAATTGGATTCCTGTTACATGAAAACCATTTTTGTTACAGAAACTGAAAACATACTGTGAACCTAACATTTCTATTCCTGTTAAATTGAATTATGTTACGTGAACAGGAAGAAACGTAGGATTTACCGGAATTAAAACCTTTCAAATTCCATGTAATGATTCCTTTTAATAGGGAAACATAATATTATTGCTGTTGCAGGAAATAAGTATGATTTTCACAGGAGTAGTTAAGTTAATGGAGAAAATATTGAAATGCTCATAAAACAGGAATTTCTAATTAATAGCAGTAAACATATATGTGATATTGACAGGAAAAGCAGAGTTAATGATTTGAATATTCAACTACTAAACTAACAAGAATTTTTATTTAATCGAAGTGAATGGTTGGGACTAACAGGACGAAAAGAATGTTTCTTTGGAGTAGGTAGATACAAAATATAAATTTTCATCGCAATCGTAAGAGCCGTTTCCGAAATACAACAATATAACTCACATATGATCCAAAATAAAATGCTACTTGGAAAATCTAGTCCCGATACATCAAAGCCACCGATCAGTACTTGTTCACTTATATCATCAAGCTGCCGACCTGTTGTTTTGTGTGCTGAAATGGCGATAAATGCCACATAACTTCAAAATCTAGATCCGTTACGCGCTTCAAGAAATTGTTTACATCATGAGAAATTCTCTGGCTCTTTTCGATAAGTGACGATTTCTGTCAGAAGACTCATAACCCTTTCTTATATAAAAAATAAAATTTTTAATATCCATGGAATTTCTGTTATTGTTACAGGAATATTTTTTCAAGCTAACTGGTTTACAAAATCCTGTAATTTTTAAAGAGATAGTTTGTCACCGTTACCATAACATTGAATCTACTGTGCTTTCTATTTAGTTCAACAAACTCTTCCTTTAAAATGCAAAGGTAGTCCTGCCACGAGTACAGGAATTTAGTGCCAAAAATGACCACCGGGACGCGCTGATCGACAAGCACGTTGAGCCATGTTCAATTTTCATTTATTCTGCGTAGTGTTTGGTGAAGTTGAAACATTAATACTCTTGTTTTACGGTAGCAATGAATTTGTTACCGTAAAACCGAATGTTGTGGATATCTATGTTCGTGTAGAAAGTGCTGCAATTTAGATAAACTGAACGGGCATCGATATATTCAGACGTAAGTTATTTTATTTTATTATAACCAGCATATATCTATTAACTACGAATAAGGATAAAACGCTATCGTGTCTTTGTTACAAAAAGTTTGAAAACTTGGTACCTATTCTAAACTCCACGATTTTGGCATAAAACTTCCGTGAAAATAGCATTGTACTGATTTTTTTTATTTCCAAAATTAACTGATTTGGGGGCCGTATACAAAAATATATTCTCCAACTTAGGAGGGCGCCCAAATAACGAAATTTCATCAATAAAGGAATGATTGGTATTAAAAATTGGCATTTTCTGTTGCAGGCAACAATATAAGTCTATTCCTACAGATACATAAGAACTGATACCTTCCATAGGGCATAGGGCAACCTTTTTGTCGCACAGGAAAAAGTGGAAAAACTGCATGGTTTTGGCTGCTCCAACATCTTCTCCAATCCTTCAAAGTGGAGAGAGCTCGCCTGTATAATATCACGAAAAATTTATGTTTATAATCTTAACAAGCAGGTGGTTTTTAATTGCTTCAAGTATTTCACAATTGGCTTTGATAAACATTTTTTCGCATATGAAATCTCTATCCCAAAAGACAAAGTATTTGTGCTTACCTCCTACCCTTCACCATTTCACACATGCTCCTAACGGTAATGACTATATAACATGAAGAGATTATATATGTTAATATGTTATGTTTTGTATTATATTTGAAAAAAGTTAGTCTAAAGATTTTTTTCATTTAACAGTACCTACACAATGGTATTTATTAACATTTTGTACAATAATGTGCTTCAACAATGCCGATACAATGTAATATGATTTCTATTGATGCCAGTTTGTTCATTAATAAAACGATTTTATTTTTTTTTCATTATTGTTTCTAGTTCAACTAATTGAATTTCCATTTGTGCTTCATGAACCGTGGCAACGCTCCTGATGTGTTATTCTACTGGATTTTTAATATAGGAGGTATTTCTTCAACTGCATAATATAATTGAAGTTTCGTATTAACAACATTTTCTGGTGCAAAATTCTGGATATATAAATATAGCGATATTTTTCATGCTTTATTACGATATAATTTATTGCTACTTGCATGTAAGTCTGTGACAACCGACCAATTCAAATGAAAGTTTGGAATGGCCATGTGTTATAGCATTAAAACACCCTTGTCAGTGGCATAAACAAATACCTTAATAAAGTAATGGAAAATAGTTACCTTCACAATTCCAGCGATTCTGTACTTTCAAGATATGTTTTCAATACAAAAATTCAATTACCTTATGCAGTATAGGAAAGTCCTGCTACACTTATGGTTTAATAGGACAACAATAACAACACATTCCAGTTGAATTTAATATATAGTTCGTTAGACAGTACAAGAAAGACCTCTTAGATTCCAAGTGAGCTACGAATTCAATTGAGTGGAGAATATAGGAAATTCCTGTTGACTTCAAAGTTTTGTTCAACTGGATTTGAAGGAAAATTTCTGTTAATGGTGAAGTAATTATTGTAAAAATAATCAAATGCCGTTCAATTTATATCACAATAATTTCCTGCTATATCAAATGGAATAAAATGTCACAAGTGCAGTTTTATGTATAAGATTGACTATACCACTAATAAATATAACCACATATTCTAGTAAAGTCTGAGCTATACTGCTTGTATATGACAAGAAACTCCTGTTGCAGAAAACATATAGTCCAGTAATATACAACGTTTATTCTAGTAGCTGAAACATTTAAACTTAAAGGAATATAT
This sequence comes from Cynegetis impunctata, assembly GCA_030704885.1. NCBI lineage: Eukaryota > Metazoa > Arthropoda > Insecta > Coleoptera > Coccinellidae > Cynegetis > Cynegetis impunctata. The sequence goes on from JARQZK010004370.1 coordinate 333,468, forward strand.
TCCAGTACTTTGTACAAGAATAAATTCCTGTATTTCTAACAATTCATTTCCAATAGAATAAGAACTGTTCATTCTACAGGAATTGAACCACAGTAATCGTTTTGTAAATCTTAAAGGAAATTTTTTCTGTGCCTATTTTTATTAGAATTTCCTGTTGCAGTTACTTTATTCCTGTGATGGTTACAGGGTTATTTTTTTGAGTGCTGATATTATACTTATCTCTATATATTTATTTTATATAAAGTATCTTACTAAAATTGAAAAATACTGGTAGGTATCACTTTCAGAATTCATTATGTATTAACGAAATGAACAGAAATACTCATAAACGAATACAACTGACGCGCATGCCTAGCAACACTGTCATGCCAGTCCTGTCGGACACAGTTTTAGGCCTATCTTTCATTCGCCAAGTATCTGGAGTGTAACGTGCGATAAGGACCTTCAAATCCGAAGTTATACCCAAATCCCCAACAATTTACTATTCGACAATGATATTCTGAGAATTCAAGCACAATAGTGAATATCAATCATTTCAATTTATGTCGCTAATGTGAAAATGTTCACAGAAACGTTCAAATATCATTATTTCATGAAGATACATTTGAAGGTACGAATTTATATGAGTTATTACCATAAAACATAATTTGTAGCATTCAAATCAAAGTTATACGTATTCTCATTCATAGACTTTTAAATACAGCTTGGCATAACATTTTTATTCAGATAATTCTTCAACGCTACAATCATAGCGTACATAAATAACCAATTTAATGATTCGAGTAATTAGCAATCGCGGCACAAAGCCACGCAATTATTGGAAATATCTCAAAACGTGAATCATAGAGTACGGGCGATGTGGTACGATTAGATAAAAAGCATAGAGCATCGCACGGCATTCCGGGGCTGCCTGTAAACCATAAATAATTATAGAAGTGTGAACGCACTGTTTACCGAGGTTGGAGCTGTTTTAGCCAAGAGCATTTTGAGCTGGAGTTATAATTCGATCGGTCGTGCCATGAGACGGCCGAACCTGATGGTTAATGGCAATTAGACATTGAATAACATTCCTCCTCAGCGATCTTAAATCAGGGTCAGTGGCGTGGTGAGATTTGTCAGAAATTTGAACGGAGTTCGTGATTTGAAATTTTGACAACTTATGAAAACCAGTAGTCAAAATTCAAACGTAATTTATTAAATTTTCATGTTTGAATGTAGTAGCGGTTTTTTAAAAATAGTATACCCCAATAAACATTGCATATATTATTGAATACGGGCGTGTATTGCCTCCGTGGTAGCGGAAGGCAAACTCCACAAGCACGAATATTAGATACCCTCTAAGGTTAATTTAATGTAAATGTCACCCATATGCGCCTCGAAGACATCACGTATTTTTTGAAAGCATAGGTGAACGTCAAATTTGCGAAACGGGACCCACCCATTGTCGTGAAATTCGCTTTCGCCTGTCCGAAACGGCCTGATTCTTGCTAAGCTTCTCATTTTGGCTCCTGCAATTAGGTGAGAATGACTGCCTTCGGCCGCCCGCCAATTCCAAGAAACCTAAATCACCAGCTGCGAGCGTGTGTTCGGCATTGGATGTATGAATGTAAATATTTCATTATATAAAATGGCGAAGGTGCCGCATATACGAATACATTTTAGCTTTTTGCACTCCTCTTACTAAACTTTAACTATGCCTACTCTGACACTCCTTGCATACAATGTGCTTTAAAAGGTTTATAAAATTTTCTCTTCAAGTATTGAAATACTTATGCATTATGCAACTTGAATCTGCTGAAAGTTTGATAATTATTAACTTGATTAGAAAAAGACGGTTTACGACAAAAATTGTAAAATCAATAACGTATTAAATAGATCTTTTCATATGAATCAAAAATTGTTATTGTTGTTGAAATTCAACTTTTACTCTCTATTTATTTTATGGTGAATAGTAAAAAATTATAGAGAAGACAATGTTTATTTTCATCGATACAATATATATATATATATATATATATATATATATATATATATATATATATATATATATTTATATATTTATATATATATATATATATATATATATATATATATATATATATATATACAATATATATATATATATATATATATATTACATATATATATATATATACTATATATATATATATATATATATATATATATATATATATATATATATATATATATATATGTGTGTGTGTGTTTGTGTGTGTGTTATGGTGTGTGTGTGTGTATTTATTTGGTTACCATTTATTTATTCATTTAGCGTATGGCTTTCATGCATTTATTAATAAAATGTCACAGATACACATTCACACAATATAATAAAGGATACAGTAGTGCAGACAGAAAATAAAATTCTATGCACATCACAATCTAAAACTAGATTTAAAAATCAAGGCCATCGATCCAGTCCAGCACAGAGTCGGTGGCCTCAAAGAAGTCGCTTTCCTCTCCTCCATATGCTGTGAGGGGGCACTCAGTTGCAATGTGATGAACAGTCTGGCGAGGCTCTTTGCAGTCTCAATCCGGTGTTCCAGTGAGTCCCCATTTTTAGAACGAGTCACGGCAAATGCCGTGGGACATTCTTATTTTGTTGAGTATTTTCCACTCAAGGCGAGGCAGCTCCATTCCTGGTAAAGACACTGTAGGGTCGACTACATGAACTGCTTGGGCCGGCTTCGGGGCTTCCCAGTTTTCTTTCTATTTATCGGTCAACTTGAAATTCTCTTCCACAAGTTGTTCCGCTAGCGGTAGTGGGGGCGATCTAGATTTCAGTCTCTGCAAGCAGGTATCGAGAAGATCGCTGTGTACCGGGAGTAGGGGATTTAATATTATTTTATTATTTTCCCTGACTAGGCACTCTTGTCTGCGGATGGTGCAATATTGCTCAGAACCGGGAGCCAAAGCAAAAGTGTGCTTTCCAAACAGCCGCTAATCGTTCTCATTGTCTCATTGAGTTTGGTGTCGATAGTCTTCACATGACAGCTGTTTATCCAGACAGGGGCACAATATTTAGCTACGGAATGAACAAGGCTAAGAGCTGAAGTTTTGAGAGTGGATGCTTCTGCGCCCCAAGTAGTACCGCATTTCTGGTGTTTATTTTAGCTGCGGTTTTCTCTAGGTGTGTTTTGTATAAAAGAGTTCGGTTCATTGTTATCCCTAGATATTTTGTGTAAGGATTGTAGCGTAGTAGGTTATTATTGCAGTACACTTGGGGCTCTAGTCGCGCTTGTTCATTACTCAGGTGGAAGCACCTTACTTCAGTTTTAATCATATTAGGGATTAGTCTCTAGTCTGCAGACTATCCCCCCAGCATGGCCAGATCTTCGGACAGCATATTCCTGGTCTCCTCTATGGTTCTACTCCGCGAAGCAAGAGCCAGGTCATCAGCATATCTGAACTTCCTTGACGTTGTGTGTGGCATGTCGGAAATATATAGATTGAACAAGGCAAATGCAAGTACCGAGGCCTGAGGCAGTCCATTATTGAGGTGTCTCATTTTGCTCTTGCTTTCACCTGTTATTATTTGGAAAGGCCTATCACAGAGCATGTTGTTCAACAGGGATGCTATTCGACTGCACGGTACCACAACAGTATTTTGTTCTGTTTTTTGGTAAAATGATATCAAAGTAAATTCAAAGATCGTATCAAAAGCTCACATTCTTTTAGTTATATGTTCAATAATTAGGTATTGATCGAAGTGGTAAATGCTATTCAGAATGATATATGATCGAGTTTTCTAATTGATTGAATACTTGTGATACAGAACTATGAGATTAATTATCAGTACAAATTGGCGAATGCGTCGGTACTTCAATTTTTTTAAGATTTGAAAATGTAAGGATAATAAAATGATAGTAGGGTTTGTATGGAACTGAAACAATCAGTTTTTTTCATCTGATAGGTCAATTGTTCATTGATATAACTTCAAACTGAAGAATTTATTGTCGTAGAATATGTCGTTGATGATGGTATTTTTAATTCTAATACCTACTTTGAGATTTGTGTTTTGTTAAAGATGTTGGTTTTTGGCATCTGGAGTTGTTTTACATATGTTATGGATATAATGGAACTAGCTCATTTTATGTATATAAAAATTTTATGAAATTTCTAGGTAGGTACTTTCGATGTTTCTGAAACTTCAGTCTCATCTTAGCTGAAATCATGATTATAATTATCTTCATATTTGATTATAACTTGTTTGTGTTGTATAATTTCATGTTTTCAATCTTTGAGAATATGTGCAATATATCATTCCAAACATTGATATAAAAAATTAAGTAGGTTCATTTGATTTGATTTAGATTTATATTATCAAACTTCTACATTCTTCCCTCTACATCAGCGATACTCAAACTGCAGCCCACAGGCCGCATGAGGCCCGCCTGGCTTTTGAAAGTGGTCCTGCCGTTGTAGCTCCAAATTCTATTGAGCTATTAACTATTCAAATTTCCGAGGGAATAATAGCAGCAGTTATTTTCTTTATGTCAAGAAATAATGCTGTTTTTACAGCAAAATGATAAAAATTATCCTGAACTGCAAAATAACAACACCACCATTTGTTAGCTTTTCTATGCGACATAACTGAAAAAATCACAGCCTTAATCGAAGCTTGCAAGGTGAAAAAAAATAATTTCACAAATGGCAAATACAATATTTGCTTGCGAAGAAAAACTAAGTATTTATTACGAAGAAATTCAAAACAAAGTACAAAAAACTATTTGAAAATTTCAAATTATATATCTGCACTATCAGACGAATTTAAAAGGAAAATTTCAGGACTTAAGAAAAATTAAAAATTTGATACTGCTTGTAGAAAATCCATGGTACCTAGAGCCGATAAGTATTTCACAATTGACTTCAGTTCTGGATTGTAATTATGCAGACTTGTTCGACGATTTCATTGAAATGAGAAATGATACAAAGTTATTTTTTAAAGAGATGAGAGAGGAGAAGGAGTACAGACAATAGTGCCCGAACAATTTAGGACGGTGAAAAAATGTTCTGCTTACGTTGTTTTTCATCGACATATCTTTGTGAATCATCTCATTCCAAAATGAAATATGCCAAGAACGTATATACTGATATTCATTTCGATGACGTTAAAATATTCTCAATATCAAAGTTCTCACTAATATAATATATAAGCAATTAAACGTAATAGGTTTTCTATCAACACCTAAATAACAGATGTGATTTATGTAGGTAGTGGCCCGCGAGACACAACTAAAATCTGAAAGTGGCCCAAGAAAAAAAAAGTTTGAGTATAGCTGCTTTACATGAATCAAACCCTATTAATGACGACCAAATAATAGTGAAATATAAACATTTTCACATTATCCAAGTATAATATTAGATGTATATGTACCTATTAGTGAATAAATAGATCGATTATATTTACATATTTTAAAACTGGATATGAATCATCACAATTCAATAGCTTCATGAATTATTGACATTTTGATACATTCAAACTGACTCTAAGTTAGCTTCATTTTTATGGATGCTGGCCGCATCTGCTTAGCAAACTTATTTCACAAATGGAATTTTAATAGCAATTCAGTCAGTTAACGGCGTCGCCTCGCGCCGATAATTCGTGAGCGTCGTCTACAGAGGGGTGGGGGAATCACATATGCGGGTGAAATAAGAAGGAGAAGAGGGCGGCAAGTGTAAATGACATCATTATAACTGCAAAGTGGTCCCCCGTCTCCAGGGCAACGGAGCTACGTCGCTAATGGCATATATGACAAGGGAGACGATCGATTTTTTAAATTTACACAAAGAATAAACATCGAATGGCTTCTACAACCTAACGTACATTTTTAATGATCCGTCCGTTTTGTTCTTTTTTCACTTCAATCCTCTAAATAAAAAATCAAGACGTTCCCATGTATATAAATTGCAATCTGTATCATTCTAATTTCTACTTCACTTTACTATTCGATGAATCTTGAAATAAAAATTTGGCAATAGTTTCGCATATATTTCAATTTGAAATTTATTAAAATATACTTTACAATATTTCGGTTTATGAGCCCATTATAAAAAGTACCTTCAAGACCGATTAGGTTTCTCAAGTTGTGTGGTATTTATAACTAAGTGCATCAACGAGGAAAAACTGAAAATTAAGTCCTTTCGCTCGAAGATTTCAAAAATGCCCAGTGTTTTACCCTTTGTACTTAGTATATTCTGAAACTATGAAGCGATTATTTTTAATTTAATGTTGGGATAGACCTGTACAATTCTTGCTATATATAATAGAGACTCTTTATGTTCAATACCTTTGGCATCAATGTTGCGTCCATTTTTAGTAGTATTTTATCCCATAAAATACATACTATTGCAGTGTATCGAAGGAAAGCAGTCAGGTGCGGGATTATTTTTTTCATCCGTTTTAGACCTCTTATATATATATATATATATATATATATATATATATATATATATATATATATATATATATATATATATATATATATATACAGGGTCAGTCACGGTGGATGGTAGGTTAGACGTTTACGGAGAACGGGAAATGAGATTATTCTGAAAATTTGGTTTCATGGATAATTGATTTTGCTCTATCGATCTGAAATAATAGTGGCGCTGCGGCATTACCGCTCATACTAAAAAGTAGCAGCAACTGTGAAATTTCAAATGAGACACCCTATATATTATTCCATTTTTTGCTTCTCTACCATTTTCCAATTGTTTCTGTATGATACTTCTCTATACCTATTTCCAGAGGATTTCGAGAAATTAAATGATTTCCTTATTTTTTTGTGCGAAACATAGCTTCAATTAAATGTTCAGTACTAAGGTATTCAGATTCGTAGGACGCTGAAATTTTAGGTGTATTTTACCAAGTCCGACGTATTAGGAATTTTCTAAAGACTCTGTTCTCCATTATACAGGGTCCTTCAAAATTTGCGATTTTAACGATAAATACAAAAATAGTAAAAAGTGCATTTTTTCAAATGTAATACCCTGTATATTATTGAATATCTCGAAAGAAAATTGAAATCACATTCAAATGATATTTCATGTTCCTATACCTAAAAAGTCAGGTTTCCGAAATAAAAGCAAGTTTCTATTAAAATCGGATTATTTAGCCATATTTTGTATTAGGTAGCTATGAAATGTCAAGAAAGATGTCATTATGAAATTTTGACAATTAGTCCATCAACAATAAAACGTTCGCGAGTTCATTAACGAAAATTTGATTTGAAAACAATCAAAATGGAAGGCAATAACTATTCTCATGAAGTTTGATGAAGTTATTTATAGTACAAGGTCAATGTGACCAAATAATAGCAAGAACATGCAGAAAATCCAATGAAATGTATACCTATTGAAAACCAATAAACAAGAGAAAATTTGTACGTTTACAAAATAATTTTATCTGGGTGGGGCACCAGCTCATTGCACTGGGGAAGTAACAACTCAGTTGTTCCAAATGTTCGATGATCGCTGGTTTAGACGTTTAGGACCATGGAATTGGCCTGCGAGATCACCCGACCTAACGCCAATTGATTTTTACTTGTGGGGTACTTTGAAAAGAAATGTTTACATTACATCAATAGCCAGTAAACGAGACCTGCGCCAACGAGTGAGGAACTAAATGCCAATGAGATAAGGAGGGCCACAAATCATTCAACAAGTATCCGAATTTCGAAATGTTTGGAAACCAACGGCAGTCATTTTGAACACTTATTATGATCGTTTTCTTAACTTAAACACTCATGTCATTGTATTAACATGGTTTATTCCCGTTATACCGTTTTGATATTTGTTGTTTTACGTAAAGCTTTTTTTTTTATTAGTTTAGTAAATTTCCTTTCGCTTTCAGTATTGACCCATAAGTGATAAAATTATTTTGTAAACGTACTAATTTTCTCTCGTTCGTTGGTTGTAAATAGGAATACATTTCATTGAATCTTCTGCATGTTCTTGCTATTATTTGGTCACATTGACCATGTACAATAAATAACTTCATCAAAACTTCATGAGAATAGTTATTGCCTTCCATTTTGATTGTTTTCAAATCAAATTTTCGTTAATGAACGCGCGAACGTTTTATTGTTGATGGACTAATTGTCAAATTTGCATAATGACATCTTTCGTGACATTTCATAGCTACCTAATACAAAATATGGCTAAATAATCTTATTTTTATATAAACTTGCTTTTATTTCGGAAACCTGACTTTTAAGGTATAGGAACATGATATATCATTTGAAAGATATTTCAATTTTCTTTCGAGATATTTAATAATATACAGGGTATTACATTTGAAAAAATGCACTTTTTACTATTTTTATATTCATCGTTAAAATCGCAAATTTTTGAGGGCCCTGTATAATGGAGAACAAAGTCCTTGGAATATTCCTAATACGTCGAAACTTTGTAAACCACACCTTAAATTTCAGCGTCCTACGAATCTGAATACCTTAGTACTGAACATTTAATTTAAGCTATGTTTTGCACAAAAAAATAAGGAAATCATTTCATTTCTCGAAAACCTCTGGAAATAGGTATAGGGAAGTATCATACAAAAACAATTGGAAAATGATAGAGAAGCAAAAAATGGAATAATATATGGGGTGTCTCATTTGAAATTTCACAGTTGCTGCTACTTTTTAGTATAAGCGGCAACGCCGCAGCGCCACTATTATTTTAGATCGATAGAGCAAAATCAATTAACTAACCTACCATCCACCGTGAGTGACCCCGTATATATATATATATATATATATATATATATATATATATATATATATATATATATATATATATATATATATATATATATATATATATATATATATATATATATATATATATATATATATATATGTATTCCTGGTACATACTGACATCTCCAGCGGCTCTTATCGAGTCGAATGAGCTGAAATTTGGTACCTAGGTTTTTTTCGTTGCAGAACGAAAGTATCAAAATTTGAATAATTTTTTCCAACCGCCGTCATTTTTAAGAAGATATTTCTTGTTTTTGCCGAACTCCACAGGTTCTGCAGATTGAGTTAGAGGGTTGAAGTTTGGTACGAACATTTTTACGATAGGTAGAGAGTTGAAATTTGGTATGTGGATTGAGATGATGTTGAGGTGTGTTTCTTCGTTTTTTTCATTTTTTTTCTCAACCATTTTGCGAAGTTTTGTTTTTTAGTACAATAAATTATTTTCTACTTTTTAATTCGGTTTGCTATAAGTGTAATTTTTCAAAATATCATTCTATTCGTTAGAATCGAATCTCTACGCGATGTAGTTCACGAGAAAAATACGACGTTAGTGATGGAGCTCTGCTTCTCACGAGTTTTGTTTCTATATAAAAGCGTTACTATCGCTACAATGTATTGGAATACGCCACTCTTTTCACCGGTCAGTTGTTTCTTTTGTTTTTACTTTACGCATGAATGATCTATTGCAAATGTTATCACTATTGTTTGGTATATATTTGATATTGTAAAATTTGGAATCTTTCATGGTATTCACATCTGGAAATATTTGTTTAAAGTAGAGTCTTTTATTGATCAGCTTATAGGTTATTGATTAGTAGTTAAATGAATTTTATTATATTGTGAAACTTCTAGAGAGTATTTGCTTCAAGATTCATCGAAAATGAAATCATTTTTCACCATCAAGAGATCAGCGAATGTGAATTATCAATGCAATTCACTTCAAAATAATAAAAATTTTGATGTTATTGAGTATTTAAATTAGTTAACTTTTACGATGAATGAAATTTTAGTGACATTTTGACTATGAAGAGTTTGTGCGCAAACAAAAGTAAATGGGAATTTGTTTACACAAACTCTAGTCTAGTAACTAGCTGGGTCGAAAAAGAGTACAAAACTTTCACGTCACGACGAAAAACTCACTTTCCGCCTTATTATCTCATCAAACCTGAAAGTGAGTAAGGTCGAAGGCGTGAGGATGAGAAAGTGGATGATCATCGTTTTTACACGCTTTTTTTAACGTGTGACAGTGGCATATTTCTCCAGATGTCAGGAGGAATAAGGGAGGATTGCTAGTTAAAATATTAAATCATTGTTTAGATTGGGCTAGGACGAGCATTTAAAATTCAATAGATAAAAGTCTTAAATAGATGCACCAGACAAACGCTGATATGGAAATTTTAAGCTATGTGTCTAAATCAATAACGAAATATTTAAAGTACGAAATAAAAGTTTGTCAGTTGATTTTTGTTTGTACAACTCAAACTGTTCTAGTTGTGAATGATTAAATCAGATTCAGGTGACTTCCAGACGTATTTCATCATTCTCGTTATTCAATCACGAGTTTGTAGACATCCATGAAGCTATGGTTCAAGTTAGACACCCCTTGACATAACTGTACACCCCTTTGAGAACTTCTGTGTGTCTTGGCATTTCTGATGAAGTAACTCACCCCTCGGTCCACTTCTCTCACTCATAATATCTTTTACTCTTTGAAAATTTCTTTCAAATACTTATCGAAGAAATTTGACCAGAATTCAGTGAAATACAAAATAGAGAAATACTTTTTTGGCATTGACTTTTTTAGCATTGACAAGAAATGATTCAGAGTTATCCCAAGTTGGCGCTGGCGATATTTTCTTTGATATAAGCTGATAAGTTTTGTTACTTTACATTTTGCTATTCATTCACCACACTATGCCTCACCATCAAGGAGACAATACTTAATTTATTAGTAGAATTACAGTATTGGAGTAACAATAGTCAGAAAACCAAAATATATTTTTTCAAGCAGCAATATCTAATTCCCAATTTTCATCAAACAGAAAATTCAGTGGTCGGTAAAACTGAGATGGTGCCACTTTAGGATGACAACCTACATTGTATTTGTATTTTGACAAAATTTTACTGATATATTGGACCAACCGAAATGATCTGTCAACCAAGCGCACCATTTTTCATCCTTCATCTAAAGGGCATGAGCGTTCTAACGATAACAAAAACTAAGTGACTTCATCATTATTTCGTTCATTGCTGGAAAAAATTCGTGTGACCCAGAAAAATAAACCCTTTGGAGGTGCCACATAATGTGAAGCCTTAAAAAGATCTTGCCAAGATAAATCCAACTAAGTACATACTATCATATACTTCTATGATCCACACTGAGTAGATGGGTTATTTTTGTGTTTTTTTTTCGAAAAAAATAACTATACTTTTGGTTTTTGACGTCACGGCACCAATCAACGTGTGAGAGTATAGAGATGGTAACCTTCAACCACACACACTTACTTCATCATTTTAGATTAAAATCTAAAATTTGAAAACCTTCAAAACAGGAATATAGCTTTTTTTCACTTTTTTGCAGTTTTTCTCGAAATCTTGTCCGGGTAGAGAAATGAGGAAATCTTCTCTGAACTCCTCTTCAAAAGCTACGTTACATAGTACACATTTTGTGCCGAAATACGATATCTCAAAAACTGTCAAATTGACGAATGAAATTAAAAACAAAATATCGCCAGGAAATAGAATAATCAAAA
>JARQZK010004370.1:350000-407500 GCA_030704885.1 Cynegetis impunctata
AAGAAGGCACATGATAAGTAACACGGCCACAGACGCAAACAGTCAATGAAACACAATTGTCTGTTTTTTTAAAATTTTTTTAATATTCATAAATATGGAACTAGTTTAGATTTTTCAAAAATTTTGAGAAATTCACGTATTTCATGACAAAATGTTAACTTAATAATAAATCGGCTTTTCAATTTTAAGTAGCCTGTTATTGCTAAAAATATATGAATAAGTTATTATATATATATATATATATATATATATATATATATATATATATATATATATATATATATATATATATATATATATATATATATATATATATATATATATATATATATATATATATATATATATATATATAGATAGAGAGAGGCACAAAGATATTCGTCATTTTCGACAAAACACCTGAAAATAACATCTTATATTCAACAACTGGGGAAACATGTCGCAAAAAAAACTATTTTCATAGTTTTAAGATTCGTGTTTTTCATCATACTATTTCAATTTATTCAATAATAGAATTAACACACAAAACACACTGAACCGTGTATATTATATATCATAATTGAATAGGTAGGTAATCTGAAGAAGACTGAGTTCTTGATTAATTCAAATAGAATTTAATTTTCAATGAACTCAGTTCTTCAACTTTCAAACATAAAATGAAATAATTTAATATATTGAACAACAAGTTGTGCTGTAAAATATTCTTCTTATTTTCTTTTTCAAGCTGCAAATAAAGCATGAAAAACCCAGCATTTTCAAACGGTTTTCAAAAATATGAAGTATGGGTAACATTTGCTATCCCATTAAGGATAATAGCATTCCTGTTCGGAAGTATTTATCAAAAGCAAGATTTATTTGTTCAATTGCGCGACTTGAGATCGCTTTTTGTTATTGGTAGACCATTTACAATAATTACAATGCGTGTGTAGGATTCCGAAATAAACAGGCATAATTATAGTCAGCTTTTTTATTGATTCTTGATCGATGCGTGATTGATCTATGGTTGGACGGATCGGCATTCGGGCATAGATCACGCTCCGAGCGATCATCGAGTGCTGCAGGTATTTCCATCTCTGGTCATGGGATGGACGCAGTGAACTTACAGTTTATTGAACAGTAGAATTGCAATAAATGCTCTCTCTATTCTTGCATGAAAATTATGAGTGAGATGAACAGATAAAAATAAAAAATTTTCATAATGAAGAAACACTGTGGCAATTAGGTATTAGTCGTTGATGTTACAGAAATATCAAACCCTAGGGCTAAATACTACAAATATAAAGTGAATCATATTTATCACTTTTGAAAAAAAACAACTTTGATAAAACTGAGCTATTTAGAAAACACGGGTGCTCTGAGAGATTTGATTTCACTCAGAAAATTCCGTCGGTTATATCGATATAGATCACAATATTAGTCATATTCTCCTTGAAAATAATAGACTATTGGCATATAAAATTAAGATCGTAGCGCCGGAACGGCTAATATCGGTACTACTCTATGTGCCATTAACGGTTTGTTTACATTGTTTGGCAATGGTACTTACGTTCATTTCATTTTGAGTTTTCGAACGTTAAGCTTGGTAATTTTCATTACCAACTGAAGAGGTTTTTAGTATAATGGACAAAACTAAGTACTTACCAGCAAAACTGAAGGAAACAACATGAAATAAAAGAAGAATTAACATAAATACTCTGTTTGAATGGTTTGAACGTAATGAGTTATTATATTTTTTGAATTTTACTGGGTTAAAACAGCTCTCCTAAAAGTATGGTGGACTTCTGGCAGTCTGGTTTTCTTATAGAATCTCTGTTTTCTTGGTTATATAATTGAATATTTTAGTTCTTACCTAGCTATAGAGTCAAGTTTTATTTCATATTCTTGATATTATGATGAACTGTTATTTTTGTTGTGCAAATAAACAATATTTATTATTATTATTTTAATAGTATCTCTGGTTGTTATATGAAAGAAAATACAATTATCTAGAATCTCTGGATGATGGCCCAGGTTCAGATTCAGATAAAAGTAAGACTTTTCGTTGGAATAGCATTGGACTTCAAAAACCCTATGTTTTCGGTTAGCTGAAAATTTCACATCATCAGTTGGTATAATTCTATATGGACAAATCCACAAACTTAATGCAGGGGAAAAATAATTATTCTCAGTAAACTGTAAAGAACAACTCTCTTATGTTCAGACACTTTTTTTCAATCTTCAAGTTATGAATCCACACCTTTCTTTTGCCCATCATTTCCTTGTTTCCCAACTTTGTTTGGAATACAACTTTGAATTGTCCAGCTTTCGGAATGGTATGTAAGCTATATTCGAGTTTTTTTGCCCAATATGAACAATAGGATACACAACAATAGTGATTCATCTCTTCTGAACGTTTGTAAACGATCCCAAACAAAATTAAACACAATTAAAACTCTACAACTTCTCATATAAAATACACGTAAGCAGATGTAAACAAAGCAATTTATGGCCTATACGTTAGTAATATTCGACACCGGTAGGGGGCGTATCGCTTATCTACGTTCGCTAATTGCACTGTATCAAAAGTCGACAGTCGAATACGGCAGTGGCTTTTATATTCATTTTAGGCATCCTGGACCACGATTTTTGCATATTTTATACTATATATATATATATATATATATATATATATATTATATATATATATATATATATATATATATATATATATATATATATATATATATATATATATATATATATATATATATATATATATATATATATATATATATATATATATATATATATATATATATATATATATATATATATATATATATATAGTAGACGTATATTTGTTTCCTGGTTCATTTCAAAATCACCATCAGACCTAATGAGCTGAAATATTTGTTGCTTCTTGATGCACAACAAAACAGTCAAAATTTTAGCGTTTTTCAATTTTGGGCAAGGTTGTGTCGCGAACTTTCACTAGTGGACCATCTTCAAACCAGTGGGAAAGGATGTGGAAATTGATAATGGACCAAATATCGGAAATTAAGACATCTTGTGCATTTCGGAGGGTATGTGTAGCTTGAAAAGCCAGTTTTTGGAAGATTGAATTGATGCTTATGGAGTGATTGTTATAGTGATACGAACTTCTATTGCTTATCGCCGTCATTTTTAAGTAGAGATCTCTTTGTTTTTTGTTGTTTTTCAGGCTTTATGAATCTCTACAGCTCATTCAGATCGAGTAAGATGAATTAAATTTCTCATGTGGATTGAAATGTCAGGGAAAGTGCACTGTAGTCGTTTCAACTCTTGTCTTCGACCGCTTAGTGGTCCTCCTCACCATTTGCTGATTAAGTTAAAAGGTTGTAATTTGATTCATGAATTAAGATGATACCAGGGAGTCTCAAATGATTTCATCTACCGCAACCATTTTTAGGTTGAAATTTTGACCGTTTATGAAGATTTCGAGCATTTTCCATCTCTACAGCCACTCCAAATGATGTCAAAAACCTGAGGATTTGTGAATAAATTTGCTTGTTATTCGACAGGTGCTATTTGGAGATTTCGAATGTTTTTCTTCACGGCCGCTATTTGTATGTGAAATTACCATACGTTTATGCAGGTATTCAACTTTTGTATATTTCTTCATCCACTCCAAATTATTTTACTGGGTTGAGAATTTAGATAACAAAATAAACAATAATTAGCGGAAATACGACGTTGGTGATGGAACTTTTGTATTAGTTAAGTCATACCATAACGTATATCAATCAACAAATATAATTACACTGATGTTAATCGCTTGTTTACCAACGGCTTCAACTAAACGAAAAATTGTGCAAAAAATGGAATAGATGAAACATTATGTCTTTACATATATGTAAACACATGATTGAGAAATTATTCGCGTCAAATTAACACATGTGGAAATAATAGTGAAACTATTCGATTGTTTTCGGTTTTGTGAATAATTTTATCATAAATATATTGTATTATGTTATATTATATATATATATATATATATATATATATATATATATATATATATATATATAAGTTGATTTTAGACATATGTTTTTCCTCCCTGGCTTGCTCTTCATATTCTGACTACCTTGAACTTGCTTGTTATTTTCATTGATTATTATGCCCCAATACGATTTTGCTCAAATTTTTTGATCGAAGAATACTATCATTCAAAAATAAAATCATAAAATTATGAAATTTCATCATTGATTCTTGGAAAAAGATAAATAAATAAAAATGAATACCATGTCAATGGCGTCTAATTAGAATTATATGATAACTACAATTTATTTTTGCGATATTTCAGGAATAAGATATCGAGATACGGTTTTCACTAGCCTATTTTGGTATTATTGCACCAAGATTTCGTGGATATATAGGTTATTGCATTTAATTTTTTAGAGAAATTGGCAATTTTCTGTTATTACATCAAAAAACGCGCTCTAGTGGCATCACTAGAAATTTGACATATCACAGATAAGATGGGTTTGATGGGGCAATAATTTTTTTCCCAATGAGACCCCACCACTTCATTTTGATAGATACGTCAAAAAGTGCCAAATAAAAATTACTCGAATGAAGCTTAGCTTGAAAACTTATATATTTTTATTATACATTTACTATGTGTATTTCAAAGAAAAATCACTTTAAAAGTTTTAGATGGCGGTTACGCCCCCTGGCGGCTATCTTGGAAATATGAAAATAATTATTTCTGTTGGCCATTTTAGTCACAGTATTTTTTATCGTAAGGCTCCACAACGAATAGTTTAAGAGATACACATCTTTGCATTCTTATCTGGCCACCCGGTACATACAGTTGGTCATAAATCATAGGTATTAAATTTACATAGTGACGATATAGATGGTGGAGGTAAGCGACATTGCCTTGGTTCTCATAATTAAACATTACAATGTTATTTCTGTCACAATACATATTAATTTTCCCGGATAAATCACAAAATTCATTGTAATACTGATTACTTTGTGAAGCATGCGGCCGATGTTTTACAATCGGTGCCAGGATTCTGGGAATGAAAAAATATACTGAAATCATTCGGCCTTATTAAAATATTCCAATTTATGTACCATCCACGTGAAATACTAAAAAGAGTTTCTAGTGACGATTTATGGAAATCTCATTTTTTAGCAGGTTTTCACTTTGAAAACCTGCTATTTAAATGGGCGCGATTAGCAAAGTTTGACCTAGGACCAAGATAGTTTTCGTTTCATGACTTTTTATGATGCTTGGCACCAAAAACTCAATTTCATATATCTATCTATATATATATATATATATATATATATATATATATATATATATATATATATATATATATATATATATATATATACAGGGTGCACCAATCTTACGACAAACTTCGGTATATGGGTTATTTTAAGAGATATCAAAAAATGATATCAACAAAAATGGTAGATGTCCATATTCAAAATATGGAATATTATCTCGAACTATACAGAGTGTTGCATAACTCCGTTACGAACTAAACATATGGTTTTTCAAATGACTAATCCTGTATATTATTCCGAATTCGGATTACTCACATTTTTTTGAAGCTTTTGATTTAAGGTTTTGCTATGTTATACAGAGTACTTAAAAAGATATGGACACGTTTATATGAAAATCGTAGGTAAATCAACGCTCTGTAGCTTATTGTGCGTTGAAGAAAAAAATTTTATTTTGCCTAACAGAGTTTCGTATTATGATGCAACATCTCCGTATTATATTAAATTTGAAATATTTTTCATTTTGTATACAGGATGGACGGAAACTCGAACCTTTCATTTTCTCTCTAATTTCAAATGGAACATCCTGTATTTTATAGCACAAATAGAATCTTCTATTATGTAACTTCAATTTTTGTGAAGCATTCCCTATACCCAAAAGTAATAAAATCAGAGTTATTTTGTAATATTTATTGTGAACCATAATTATGAACCTTAAATGTGAAAGCAATACACGAATGTAACAAAAAATCCTAAATAATAATAAATCTTGATAAATAATTTATTCTTAACAAAACAAGTCACCAAAAGTATAATTTGAACCGTATAATATTAAACTAGATGTTCAAAGTGTTCATCGTTAACATCAATTTCAACGATAACTGAGAAAATGTAATGGTTTCCAGCATTGCATTGATGTTAACGGGAACACTTTGAACATTTAGTTTAATATTACGGTTAGAATTATACTTTTGGTGACTTGTTTTGTTAATAATAAATTGTTTATTAAAATTTATTATTATATTGGATTTTTTGTTACATTCAACGTTTATTGCTTTCACATATAAGGTTAATAATTATAGTTCACAATAAATATTACAAAATAACTCTGTTTTTATTAACTTTGACAAAAAATAAAGTTATATAATAGAATATTCTATTTGTGCTATAGAATACAGGGTGTTCCATTTGAAATAAGAGATAAAATGAAAGGTTCGAGTTTCCGTCCACCCTGTATACAAAATGAGAAATAATTCAAATTTAATATAATACGGAGATATTGCATCATATTATGAAACACTGTTGGGCAAATTTTCTTCAACGCGCAATAAGCTACAGAGCGTTGATTTACCTACCATTTTCATATAAACGTGTCCATATCTTTTGAATTACTCTGTATAACATAGCAAAATCTTATATCAAAAGCTTCTAAAAAATGTGAGTAATCCGAATTCGGTATAATATATAGGGGTTCTCATTTAAAACACCATATGTTTAGTTTGTAACGGAGTTATGCAACACTCTGTATAGTTCGAAATAATTTCAAAATATGGACCTCAAAGACATATACCATTTTTGTTGAAAACATTTTTTGATATCTCTTAAAATATCCCAAATACCGAAGTTTGTCGTAAGATTGGTACACCCTGTATGTGTGTATATATATATATATATATATATATATATATATATATATATATATATATATATATATATATATATATATATATATATATATATATATATATATATATATATATATATACACATATATGCTCATATGTATGTATGTATGTATAAGCTTATGTATTTCTGGCGTTGTTTACACGATAAAGAGCGTAATTTTGAAGCAATAGGGTTGAAAGTTTGAAAATAGGTAGTTTCGTATGATTTCTTCGAATTGGTTTTGGTTCGAATTGATTGGGGAGTTGACCCCCTGGGGGGGGGAATCTTGTTTACACGATAAACGGCGCAATTTTGAAGCAATAGGGTTGAAAGTTTGTAAGTAGGTAGTTTCACATGATATCTTGGAGGGGATTGGTTTTGGTTCGAATTGGTTGGGGGATTGACCCCCTTGAGGGAAAATAATCTTTTTTTCACCACAGAAGGTGCAATTTTGTAGCAATATGGTTGAAAGTTTGTATCTGGGTAGTTTCATATGATATCTTGAATAAAGTTGGTTTTGTTTCGAATTGGTTGGGAGGTTAACCCCCCGGGGGAGAAAAGAAATCTTGTTTACACGATGAAGGTCGCAATTTTGGAGTAATAGGGTTGTAAGTAGGTATTTTCGAGAGATATCTTGGATGGGATTGGTTATGGTTCAAATTGGTCTGGGGGTTGACCCCCTGGGGAAAGAAATAAATCATGTTTATATGATAAAGGGTGTAATTTTGGAGCAATAGGATTTAAAGTTTGTGAGTAGGTAGTTTCGTATGACATATTGGATGGGATTGGTTTTTGTATGAATTACTTGGGGGGGTTGACCACCCAGGAGAGGAAATAAATCTTGTTTACACGATAGAAGGCACAATTTTGGGACCATAGGGTTGAAACTTTGTATGTAGGTAGTTTCGTATGATATCTTGGATGGTATTTATTTCGATATAACTTGGTTGGAAGTTAACCCTTCGGAGGAGGAAATAAATATTGTTTACACGATAGAGGGCGGAATTTTTGTTTTTTAGATTTGAAACAAAATCATATTTGAATGAACGAATTTTTCAAACTGGAAACCTTTTGAAAACCTGCTTGTCTAATGCAGCTCACTGCGATAGAGTTTTTTATTATTAGTTTCGTTGAATATATTGAGAAAATAATCATATTTGTTTATTCAGATTCATGGAATTGAGCCATGCAATAAATCGGATAAAACTATCCTATAAATGATTAGAACTCAAAGAAATCCGTGAAAAACAAACAAGAACTTTTTTCATTAATCTTTGAAACAAAATCCAAACAAAATTTTAGGAAAAGGAATTTTTTTATATTTTAATGAAATTAATTCCGGATATTTTATTTTAATATAGGGATTATAAATTTTTCATATCGTTCATCACAATGGAATAATTTTTCATGAATATGATTATTTAATAGACAATATTTACATTTAGTATTAATTGATAACATGCATACACGAACGTTTTATTTGATTCAAATTCCCTGAAACGAACAAGAAATTCTTATGATAATTTCAACATTCTGTGAAGAGTTTGCAGAAATTAATCACAAAGACAGCTATTTGAGGTTTCCCGTACACTGAAACGTTCTGTAAAACCAATTTATTCCGTTCTTTGTTCGAATAATGATCACTTCAAGAACGGGAAAAAAACCGACATTGATTCCCAAGTAATTTAAATTTAATTATAATCCGAAATTTATACACAAACAAAAATCCAATTAAATCCCGAAATTAAATTCGAGAAACATTTTTACACACGAAAGCTTCAAATCGCATAAAAATTATCCGTGCGCATAATACTTTATTAGGTGGAAATGCTCGCTTACGAAAATCACCCCAGAACAGTTCTGTCGGAAGGGCTGAAGTTGCGTATAATTTTTCCGACTTTTTAAATTGCATCATGTAATTTCTGCTCAAGTCTAAATGAGGTTTTTTTAATTTGAAATCCGAGCTGCGGACAAGAAGGGAAATTTATTTTAACGAGAGTCCTTTCCTTCGCTAACTGTCTTGCATTACAAATTCAGCTGGGGGCGAAATTGGACGGTTCCGAAATTAACTTACTAGATTGTTATCGAATTAATTTACTCATTATCGGAAAATATCAGATCTACAAGGGATGTCATTCAAGAGAAGACTAGAATAAAAAATAACTCTATCGCAGCATTAGAAAAGCAGGTTTTCAAAACGTATCCAGTTTAAAAAATCTATCCATTCAATTGCGATTTTTGTTCCAAATACTACAAACAGAAATTGCGCCCTCTATCGTGTGAACAATATTTATTTACTCCTACGGGGTAGCCCCAACCAATTTATATCGAAATAAATACCATCAAAGATATCATACGAAATTACCTACATACAAAGTTTCAAACCTATGATCCCAAAATTGCATCTTCTATCGTGTAAATTAGATTCATTTCCTCTCCTAGGGGGTCAACCCCCCAAGCAACTCGTACCAAAACCAATTATATCCAATATCATACGAAACTACCTACTCAAAAACTTTCAATCTTATTGCTCCAAAATTATGCCCTTTATCGTGTGAAGAAGGTTCATTTCCTCCCCCGAGCGGTCAACCCCCAACCAATTTAAACCAAAACCAATCCCATTCAAGATATCATACAAAACTACCTAGATACAAACTTTCAACACTATTGCTATAAAATTGCGCCTTCTGTGGTGTAAACAAGATTTATTTTCCCCCTGGGCGGTCAACCCCGAAACCAATTCCAACCGAAACCAATCCTATCCAAGATATCATAGGAAACTACTTATTTGCAAACTTTCAACCCTATTGCTATAAAATTGCGCCCTTTATCGTGTAAACAAGATTTATTTTCCCCCCAGGGGGGTCAACCCCCAATCAATACGAACGAAAAACAATCCCATTCAAGATATCATACGAAACTATCTATTTACAAACTTTCAACCCCATTGTTCCAAAATTGCGCCCTTTATCGTGTAAATAACTTGAAAATAGATAAGCAGTACATACATAGTACATACATAATACATACATACAGAGATATATATATATATATATATATATATATATATATATATATATATATATATATATATATATATATATAGAGAGATATATATATATATATATATATATATATATATATATATATATATATATATATATATATATATATATATACAGGGTGTCCCGTAAATAACACGCCAGAGTGACACTGGAGGTAGATTGGCTTTAGGTCAATCATATAACATCAACATGACCTCAGTAAAAGTTTTCTGGTTTTCGAGATATTGTCACTCTTATGTTTTTTTCAAAAATCTATACTTTTTGGTAATTTTCTCGCCTCATAAACATAAATAAGTTATAACTCTTGTTTTTTTTTCTTCATATGCTATCATCAATATATGGTTGAGACAATCGACCTATCATTTCATTGAAAACTAGCTCGCTAACCTCAAAAAAAATCAAGTTGTTTCAATTTATTTTAAATCCGAAAACGTTGAGTAAAGTTTGACTATTTACTGTGAAAAAATATTGTACCAGACAGAATCAGCAAATCATCTTAAAAGCTAGCCTTTTTAATGCTCTTTCGAAAACGGTATAACATTTGTGGTTTTTTTCTTTCAAAAGTCTTAAAATTCCAATTTTTGTCATTGAAGTCGTGATGCTTACGAAATACACTGCGCCGCAAATTTAACGCATAGCTTAAATATTTCCTAAGTTTTGACTGAATATTTTCTCAGGCGGTGATCCGATATGAACAAATTTTTCACCAAATTGTAGCTCCGTTCTTTGAGCAAAAGCAGTAGTCATAAGATAATCAAAAAAAATTAATAAACTTATTGTACAGGGTGTTTGAATAGCGATCTGTTTTCTTCGTCCAAGTTTACATCCTTCCGCGGGCAATATCGGGTAGCACAGGCAGAAAATAAACTAGACGGTATTATAATCGCATGACTTCTGAGTAATTTGTTTTTTCAATCGTCTGTTTATCTTGAGCCACTCGAAAGATAATCATGTTTTTATAATTCTCACACTTTTCAAACGAAATTTTCTAAAATTGTTTTGTTAATTTGCGAAGAATGCTGTGTATTCAAAATTTCTTCACAAGTAGAAACTGTGTTTATTTGGTTTTCTATATCTTTCCATACTACAAGTCTGAGCTACCCGATATTTCCTGCAGAAGGATGTAAACTTGTACGAAGAAAACATGTCGCTATTCAAACACCCTGTACAATAAGTTTATTCATTTTTTTTGATCATCTCATAACTACTACATTTTTTCAAAGAACGGAGCTACTATTTGGTGAAAAATTCATTCAAATCGGATCACCGCCTGAGAAAATATTCAGTCAAAACTTAGGAAATATATAAGCTATACGTTAAATTTGCGGCGCAGTGTATTTCGCAAGTAGCACGACTTCAATGACAAAAATTGGAATTTTTAGACTTTTGAAAGAAAAAAACCACAAATGTTATACCGATTTCGAAAGAGCATTAAATAGGCTAGTTTTCAAGATCATTTGCTGATTCTGTCTGGTACAATATTTTTTCACAGTAAATAGTCAAACTTTACTTAAGGTTTTCGGATTTTAATTAAATTGAAACAACTTAATTTTTTTTTGAGGTTAGCGAGCTAGTTTTTAGTGAAATGATAGGTCGATTGTCTGAACCATATATTGATGATAGCACAAGAAAAAAAAAACATGAGTTAGAACTTATTTATATTCAAAACAGGCGAGAAATTGACCAAAAAGTATAGATTTTTGAAAAAAACATAAGAGTGGCAATATCTCGAAAACCAGAAAACTTTTACTGAGGTCATATTGATGTTATCTGACTGACCTAAAGCCAATCTACCTCCAGTGTCACTCTGGCGTGTTATTTACGGGAAACCCTGTATATATAGATATATATATATATATATATATATATATATATATATATATATATATATATATATATATATATATATATATATATATATGAAATTGAGGTTTTGGTGCCAAGCATCATAAAAAGTCATTAAACGAAAAACTATCTTGGTCCTAGGTCCAACTTTGCTAATCGCACCCATTTTAATAAGCAGGTTTTCAAAAAAGTGAAGACCTGCTAACAATACAACGTTACATATACCTTTCGTTTTCAGTAGCTTAATATTTATATACTCCTTATTCCTTTACATCAATATAATCAATTAGGTACTCAAAATGATTTTTGTTTTTATGAAATCATGCCAAATTATTTGTCTATTTGCCACAACTGATTGTAGAATAAATCAGTTCTCGACCTTAATGAGAAGACATCGATTAACATTCTAACTTGTTTTAATAACGTACATTAACTGCTCGCTAAACACATTGCGTGCCACCGCGAAAACAGTCCCAGGGGCTAAACCACATTTTAGTAATATTTATATGTATTAGCTTAAATAAAGGTTTTACTGAAAGTTTTGTGTTTTTGTTGCAGTTTTTAGTTATATTTTTGTAGTACTTTAGTGTATCTCATATGTGAGCGCCGTGGCCGTGTAGAAAAAAATTCGTGATGTTTAAGCTTATGTATCTCAAATATGAATAGTAATCTTAAAATGGAAAGACACGCGGGATGTTATTCTGCTGTCAACAAAGCATGTCGCTAGGATTGCTGGATAGCCTATTGACACTCAGGAATCTATCGGAGGTCAAGTTTCTCCAGATGCCATTGCTAATACCTCCAGTACTACCAATGTTCATGCATCGAGAAGTAGTAGCGATTTGCCCCATTTACTCGAGAGCCAGATGGAATCTGCAACCCTCGATGATCCCCCAATCGCTTCAAATGACTTATAGGACGCAATTCCAGTAAAAAAGGCCCGAAAACCAAAAGAGAAGGAAGTTGCGATTGTGGCGTACAATAAGGGCAAAGCTAGAATCGATTTGTCAGACCAGTTGGCACCTTGCGCCACTACGATTCGAAAAAGTGTGAAATGGTATAGAAAGTTAGGCATAGAGTTGCTTCTGGGACTATCGATGGTAAATGCATGGAATCTGTACAAATGAGTCACCGAAAAGAAAATCAAAATCCGTGTTTTTCGTGATATCATCGCAGAGCTACTTCACATCGTAGATCTGAAAGAAAAGCATTCTCCAGAAAATCCCAAAGAATATCACCATTTACTTGTAAGAGCCGGGGAAAATGAAACAAAAATTAATCGCAGGTGTTCCTGGACGTACACATGCAATATCTAAAGCCAAATTGACTTACAAGTATTGTGACAAGTGCCCAGGACAGCCGCAAATGTGTGCGCTATGTTTTAACGAAAAACATTAAGTTTTCCGGTTTTATAATTTTTCTCCTTGTAGTTAAAAAAAATTTTTGCTTCGTTCTGTTAAGTTCTGAACATAAGTGTTTTCAAAATGAGTTTTGTGTTAATATTTTTTGTTAAGTTCTAAAAATAATCTTTTTCAGAATGAATTTTGTATTGATATTTCGTAAAATGCATATTTTATAATTATTTTTGTGTTAAATCTATCTTTCCGATTTTGCTCAAACCAAGATGCATATTACGTTACGCAGAGGCCACGCTCATAATTCCCTTTAAGAAATACACGGTAGCGGGTATTATATTTGATATACATGGCCTAACAGTGAGAGATGTGTGTCTCTCAAAAATGAGCGACGTGGCCTTCTGCGACATTTGGGTGTCTCTCATATATGAGCCACGTGGCACGCAATGTGTTAACACTTGATGGAACATTTTTCAAAATTATTTATCAAATGAAGTGGAACACTTGCCTTGATTCCACTTAAATGTGTTTCGGACTATAAGCCCACTATCAAGAGTTGATGACAAACTCATGAATTCAGTTTATCATCGGCTCTTGATAATGAGTTAATAGCCCGAAACATATGTTGAGTAAATTAAACAAATATTACTAAAAATATGCTGTTTTACTTCAGTAGAATAATTATCTTACTTATTAATAAAATGAAGTGAAACACTAGGCGTTATTCTACCAAATCTAGTTCATTAACTCGACATATGTTTCGGACTATTAGCCCACTATCAAGAGTTGATGACAAACTCATGAATTCAGTTTGTCATCGGCTCTTGATAATGAGTTAATAGCCCGAAACATATGTTGAGTAAATTAAACTAATATTACTAAAAATATGCTGTTCAACTTCAGTAGAATAATTATCTTACTTATTAATAAAATGAAGTGAAACACTAGGCGTTATTCTACCAAATCTAGTTCATAAACTCGATATATGTTTTGGACTATCAACCCATTATCAGGAGTTGATGACAAACTCATGTATTCAGTTTGTTATCGGCTCTTGATAATGAGTGAATAGCTCGAAACATATGTTGAGTAAATTAAACTAATATTACTAAAAATATGCTGTTTTACTTCAGTAGAATAATTATCTTACTTATTAATAAAATGAAGTAAAACACTAGGCGTTATTCTACCAAATCTAGTTTATTAACTCGACATATGTTTTGGACTATCAACCCATTATCAGGAGTTGATGACAAATTCATGAATTCAGTTTGTCATCGGCTCTTGATAATGAGTGAATAGCCCGAAACATATGTTGAGTAAACTGAACTAATATCACTAAAAATATGCTGTTTTACTTCAGTAGAATAATTATCTTACTTATTAATCAAATGAAGTAAAACACTAGGCTTTATTCCACCAAAATTAGATTATTTACAGAAACAGCCCGAAACATTTGTCGAATGAATTAAATTTTTGTTTAATCTAGTCAAGTGTTTTTCTTATTAGATTAATAATTTGGAAAGATGTTCTACTAAGTGTTAAGCGGGCAGTCAATTGACGTTAAAAATCTCAGTCGTTTTGGAGGCCTACTCCTTCGTAGATCTAGATATCAACTTTCGAATTTCAAATGGCACTCTAGGGCCACTGGTTCATAATTCGTAAAATATTACTAATCGTTTGGGGCAAAAAAAACATTCATTTTGTATGGGGGATCTACAATGGCCATCTTGGTCTCCTTTTGAATTATTCGTGCATGTATTGTATTGGTACTAATTTGTGAATAAATCACAATACATTAGGAAAATCAGATAAACAAAATGATAGTGACAAATATATTCTATTACGATATTTTCCAGGATTAACTGATATAATATCACATATTTTAACCCCACATAATATCAAAGGAAAAAATCTCATGTAGATTTTTCAAACTTTATTTTAGAAATAGAAGAAAATCTAAAGAGCTGAAAAAATTTAATTCAGGTCATAATATAGAACAGATTTAAATAGTTGATGGAATCCGTCGTTACTACGTGATAATTTAACATGATTAACAAAACTAAATTTGATTTTACTACGTTTATTATCACAAAATATTTTGAAAAATATAACACTGCGATTGCAATTTCGGTCACTAGACCATCATCGGGCAGATTGAGTTAAGAACTGAATACAAAATAAATTATAGATTTGCGCTTACGGGTGGGAAAGGATTATTGCAGGTACCTAAATAGACAAGAGATAAATTCGTTCCAATTAGTATTGATAAAAACGAGAAAGAATTATTAGCTGTTGAATCTATTTTAGCTTTGAAAAATACTGATGAACCAGCGTTAGCCGAATTCAAAATTTCAAAAATTCTTAGAAGCCATCAGGTTCCAAAACCAAATAAATATTTAGATGACATAAAATCCTTGAAACATAAAATTGAAATTAATAATTTAACTATCACTAAAGCAGATAAATCCGATGCGATAGTAGTTCTTTCAAGAAATGATTATGTTTCCAAAATGAATAATTTTCTTCAAACGGAACAAATTAAACAAATATCAGTCGATCCAACAAATAAATTTCAAAAAACAGTTAGACAAGCCCTTCAGGAAATTTCCCCAAATACACTATCAAAACCTAATTTTTCAATAATACATATGAACCCTGGAACTCCAAAACTTTACGGATTAATAAAAAAACCACAAAGAAAATAGCCCAATACGACCTGTAGTTTCTCACATAAATAGCCCAACGTATAAATTAGCCAAAGATCTGAATTTCACATTCAGAAAATTAACTAATTTCACTCCAAAATATACAGTAAAGAACTCTGTTGATTTAGTACAGAAGCTGAAAAACTTTGTAACTCCTGCTAACTCTTTTCTTGTTAGCTTCGATGTTGATAATATGTTCTCCAATATACCAGCAGATGAGTGTTTACCACTTGTCTTAGATATTTTGCAACAATCCACTATGGATATTATTAAAATAAATGATATCATTTTCTTATTAGATATATGTCTTAGTCAAAATTACTTCCAGTTTGATAACAAAATTTTTGAACAATCTAGTGGGCTGGCTATGGGTTCCCCCTTAAGTCCGCTTATTGCAGACATTTTCATGTCACATATAGAGAACATAATATTCAATTCTACAAAAGCATCGCATATAAGTTTTTGGCATAGATACGTTGATGATGTAATTGCTTGTTTTAAGGGCACCGCGAGACAATTAGATCAATTTTTGAATTATATTAATAGCATTCACCCAAATATAAAGTTCAAAATTGAAAAAGAATTGGATCGACAAATAAACTTCTTGGATTTAACTATCTTTCATAATAATAATACTTTGAGTTTCGATATATATAGAAAACCAACTTTCACGGATATATGTATTCCGTCGGATTCAAATCATCCTCTTTCCCATAAACATTCAGCTTTTAATTCAATGATCCACAGAGCGTTTTCAATTCCATTATCCGTAACAAATTTAGCGAAAGAAATTTCGACTATAAAACTAATTGCGTCAAATAATGGTTTTCATACAAGTTTGATAGATAAAATGATAAACAAGAAACGTAATAAACTAGCGTACAACAGCATATATCCCCAATTAAAAGTAGAAAAATCGGAAAAATTCACATCTTTAACATATTTTGGTCCTCTAACAGAAAAAGTTGCTAATGTCATACCTAAATGTAATATTAAAATTGCTTTCAAACCTAAGACAAAACTCTCAGGATTTTTATTCAATGCCAAAGATATCACTTCAAAATTTGAAAGTTCAGGAGTTTATAAGTTGATTAGTCCTGTATGTAAAGGAGTATATATAGGTCAGACTGGTCGATCGTTCAAGACAAGATTTAAAGAACACCAACAATCTTTTTTGAAAAATAAAACGGATTCAACGTTTTCAAATCATTGCCGTGAAAACCACCACCCATTTCCACAAATAGATAATTTTCAAATCATGCACAAATTACCGAAAGGAACCAAACTTACTTACTTAAAATCATTAGAAATTTTTAAACTCAATAATAATGCAAAAGATATCTTGCTGAACGACCAGATTGACTTGATATATTCTCCTATATTTAGTGTATTTAAACAATAATGACTTTTCTAAGAACATTGTATTGTACCAATTTGTGAAATTCACTCAATTAGCCCTTCTTGAAATATGTTCCTCTTGTCTATTTAGGTACCTGCAATAATCCTTTCCCACCCGTAAGCGCAAATCTATAATTTATTTTGTATTCAGTTCTTAACTCAATCTGCCCGATGATGGTCTAGTGACCGAAATTGCAATCGCAGTGTTATATTTTTCAAAATATTTTGTGATAATAAACGTAGTAAAATCAAATTTAGTTTTGTTAATCATAGAACAGATTTAAAACATTCAACTAAATATACAAATATAATTTTTCCAATAAGCATAAATGAAAACACATCAATTAATCCAAAAACAACCCAAATTCTTCGATAACATCCACTCACCTAACCACCGTCTTCATTTTCAGAACATCCTACCAACAGTCAAATCACATCCAGAACATTAATTTTTTCTAAAATAATTATAATTTTGAACATAATAGAAATTACATGTAATGTATTTTTAAAGACAAGACAAATCAACAATTTTGGAACTTCTGTGGTTTCTCTTACCATCTAATATTAGCAGACCTGACTGCTGATATTGGACTGAATAGCACGTAATTAGTAACTGAAGACGGCCACAACCACAAAAAAGTTTGCGAAACATGCCTACTTTCCTCTTTTTGATTTTAAAATTTTTCATACAATTGAAAACCTATTTTGTACATTATATGAATGAGGGTTTTTGCGCTTTCTCTTAACATTTAATATTCGCAGACCTGACTACTGAAACTGAACTGAATAGCACTCAATTTATTGACTGAAGACGGTCACAGCCGCAAAAAATTCAATGAAGCATAGTCGTCTGTTTTCTGACTTAAATATATCTAACATTTGTAATCTCCAAAGTAATTTCAACCAATCAAAGTTTTGAGAAAGTCACAAATTCCGTCACGAAACGTTAATTGCTTAATAAATTCAGTTTTCAAACTCGAATGGCCTGTTATAGAAAATGATAATATATATATCTATATATATATATATATATATATAAATATATAAATATACTTATATATATATATATATATATATATATATATATATATATATATATATAAATATATATATATATATATATATATATATATATAAATATATATACTTATATATATATATATATATATATATATATATATATATATATATATATATATATATATATATATATATATATATATATATATATATATATATATATATATATAAATCTGGGTTTTTGGATTGGCAGTGTAGGTGTAAATAAATATACAAAACTTGATAATGATGAATGTAATCATAAACGTTTCGGAGATGTGTCTCCTTCTTCAGTATCTTTAGAGCCTAATATATATAATACTAAATAAATAATTGGTTTGCCATTTTGGACTTCCTAAAATGCAGGCGGCCGAAGGCCGCATTATGGCAAACTTATAAAGCCGAGATAAGGAGATCGGCCCCGAATCGCGGGGCCCAAAGGGCCCCGTCTTTTGCCACCGACCTTTTTGCAGTGCTTAGGCTATGTCCCGTTCCCGACCGCGACGCCGATCTTCGATATCGAACCTTTAAAGTTTGACGTTTCTCCGAAATTCGCGAAAACGGCTGCATTTCCGACGCTTAAGAACTATTTTCGCTTCACATCGACTCGAATTCACGTGACCGCCTTTCGAGCCGACAGTTGGACGGGTCGAATTCTATCGAGAAGTTTCGGCACGGCGAGGCCCAACGAGATCGTATTATCTACTCGATTCCTCACGAACTACAGATTGACAGTGAGCAGATGGCGCGCCCGTTCGACAGAGGCAGGGATGGGCTCAGCACTTGACGCGTCGCGTACCGTTCGACAGAGGCAGAGACGGGCTTTGCACTCATCGTGGTTCGGGAAACTATATTTTCATCGATCTATAGTTTTCACGGATCTATTTTATAGGCGGGGGAGCCTCTCACTAGTAATCTCTAATTAAAATATAACTACACGAACATTTAAGTACGTCTGACATGACATTCACTGACAATGGACGACGTAATGGGAAATAAATTCAAGATACCCTTTTTAATTACTTGACCTGTTATATGTGTTAAAATACCGTACTTAAATATTCGTGTAGTTATATTTTACTTAGAGATTATTAGGCTCTAAAGATACTGAAGAAGGAGACACATCTCCGAAACGTTCATGATTACATTTATCATTATCAAGTTTTGTATATTTATTTACACCTACACTGCCAATCCAAAAACCCAGATAATATAAATAAGTAGGTACTAAGGATAAACCCAATAATATATATATATATATATATATATATATATATATATATATATATATATATATATATATATATATATATATATATATAAATATATAAATATATATACGATATAAAAATGATTCTCTGTTATATCGAAAACAAGAAACGACAAATTGTGTAGAAGGGGTAAATAGAAAGATGCGTACAAATAATTATTAGAATAGGAGAAACCAATTCTGAACTGCTAGTCAGGTAGTTCGGTAATTTTGAAAAGATTAAGAAGGGGGCTTGAGGTATGATCGATTTGGCTATTCAACAGGAGACCGGAATGCTTGTATTTATTTATCTGTAATGATTCTAAAAAATTGAGTTTAATTCTCTTACTTTCAATATTTAATATTTTAAACTCGAAATTGAATGTGTGATTTTCTTGGATTAAATGGTTTGCATAATGTGAATCCGACTTTTGATTAAAAAAGCTACGTTTGTGTTCTGAAATTCTAGTTTGAAAACTTCTGAAAGTTCTACCAATATAAAACTTATCACAATCACCACAATTAACTTTATAAACTCCTGATTTATTATCTTTATGGACTTTGGATTTATTATTTTTTATATGATTTCCTGAATTATTACCGGTACGATAAGCAATGTTAATGTTGTGCTTAGATAAGAGAGATTAAAGTTTTTCACATGAATTTCCGATGAAAGTGAGGCTTTTATATTTGGATATTATTTTTAGTAAAGGGGTACACCTGGTTAATCGCATTTTTGAACAACTTTTTATCTATCATAATATTGTCTATTATTATGGGATCATAATTATTATTTACGGCAATTTGTTTAATTATATTTTTCTCGATGTTTAAATTGGCGTTTGAATATATATATATATATATATATATATATATATATATATATATATATATAATATATATATATACATATATATATATATATATATATATATACATATATATATATATATATATATATATATATATATATATATATATATATATATATATATATATATATATATATATATATATATATATATATATATATATATATATATATATATATATATATATATATATATATATATATATATATATATATATATATATATATATATATATATAATCTTTTGATAATTATTAGCAATAACAGGCTTGTTGAATCTCAAAAAACTCGATTTTATTAAAAAGTTGACGTTTCGCCACGACATTCGTGGCTTTATCAAAACTTTTGAAAAAATTGAAATTTCTTTGACATTTATTGATTTGAAAAAATTTGAATAGAAAAATACTACTATGTCTCACTAAAATTCTTTTCGGCTGTGGCCGTTCTTTGTTATTTATTACGTGCTATTCAGTCCAATATTAACATTCAAATCTGTTATTATAAGATGGTAAGGGAAACCACAGAAACCTTAACCCACGTAATGTTCGAAATAGGTTCAAATTATTTTGATTTTGTAAAGTCAAAGAATAGGGTACTATTTATCTTGTTTTCAAAAATTTCTCATTGCGGCTGTGGCCGTCTTCAGTTATTAATTACGTGCTATTTAGTCCAATATCAACAGACAGGTCTGTTGATATTAGATGGGAAGGGAACCACAGAAACCTTCACCCACGTAATGTACAAAATAGGTTCAAAATATTTGATTGTTGTCTTTAAAAATATATATATATATATGTGTGTGTGTGTGTGTGTGTGTGTGTTAAATTCATAGTGCCCTATTTCATCTCAAGGACCATGCTTAAACCAAACTCATAAGTTTGTCTTCTGAGATCTGCAATGTACGAAATTTGACTTCTTCGAAATTAATTAGAATAAACCAATCATTCTTAAATTCGGAAATCAGAATTGAATTCAAAATTATATTCATTTGATTATATCAACTTGTTTACGCACATTCATTGAACAGATCTAAAAATATTTACGTTCGGAAAATTTCAAGAACTGTTCATTTCTATTTCTTAGTTCTCTTGTTTTAAATTCGAGAATGAAGTTAACGAATAGATTACCTATGCCGATATAGGTTTAATTTTCGAATAAATTTACTTTGTATAATGTCAACTATTTGTTTATTTTCTTCGCAAAATGTAACAAGATCATCTGTTATATTTTCAAATTCTGAAGAGGAATCTAAAATTGCCGAAACGAAGACTGAAGCTAAATTTGAACCAGTTAGGCCCTTGAACATACTGCTATTAGACCGAGAGATACTGGAAATATTTGTGAAGTAATTTCTTACAAAATCCGGAGGTGTCAAACAATTTCTTCCACAAAATTTCTTCAATTTATCGGTATTTCAACAACAAAAAATCCGACGCTCGCTATATGCCATACTTCTCCGGTGGATGTTTAGGCCCGCCATACTTTTTTTTAAATGTTTTTTTTTAATTTTTCTAAAATTAATTTCATGCAGGCTGAGTTTTTTTCAAACAATTGTTTTTCATTAATATTTAGCGAAAATCACCACGTCATACCATTCCGACGGTCCAAAATACCCGCCATACCCCCTCAAACATATAATTTTTAAAATTCGGAAAACTATTTCTTTCACCTTGAAATTTGTTCTAGTAGTTGTTTTTATGATTAGAAACATAATTGTTATGCCATAACTGTAAAGTGGGTGATATACGTAGAATGTATTTAAATAATTATAAAATTTCATGCGACATTTGAAAAATTTCTTACAGTATGGCATCACTTTTGGACTTCACCATAAGTATGGGATAAATTTTTTTAGGAACTTACCGAAAATTTGAATGCCATACTGTAAAAAATCGTTTCATTTATTTATTTATTCAACATCGCAGCGTGCGTATCACGGTCTTTCGTGCCAAGGTCACAGTATGGCATATTTTTTCAACTTCGTATTGGGACAATCTGATTTCATTTATGCCATACTGTGTAAAATAATTCTACGGCTTCTATAGACATGTTTTAAAAACGGTTAAAAAATACCATTTTTCAAGTATGGCACAACTCTTGTCTGCACTAGAAGTATGCCATACTAAAAGAAAAAGTTTTTCGAATTTTGAAAAATTACATGTTTGAGGGGGTATGGCAGGTATTTTGGACCGTCAGAATGGTATGGCATAGTGATTCTCGTACAATATTGATAAAAACAATTGTTTAAAAAAACTCGGCCTGTAAGAAATAAATTTAAAAAAAAAAACATTTTCAAAAAAGTATGGCGGGCCTAAGCACCCACAGGAGAAGTATAGCATATAGCGAGCTTCGGATTTTTTGTTGCTAAAATACTGATAAATTGAAGAATTTTTGTGAAAGAAATTGTTTGACACCTCATCCGGATTTTCGAGCAATTTCAATTCATTATTCTGCAATTGCGGGTCGCGCACCACCGGTAAGAACGTCATTTTCCTTCAATTTATTACGTATATGAACACCCCTAAAAGCGTCATACTGTAAGAAATGACTTCACAAATCCTTCCAGTATCTCTCGGTCTATATTGGCTGTTAATGACCTTTGTCCGTATTATAATGGCTTACACTGAGTTATATAATTTTAGTGTTGTAATCGAAGTTGTAATATAGGTTTATATATATATATATATATATATATATATATATATATATATATATATAAATTTAAAAATAAATTTTGTATTATTAGAATACTCTCTCGATTCGGCTCTGGATTTCGTTCCAATGAAGTTCACTGCGGTAAACTTGTAATCAAAAGTTTCTAAAGGCGCACGAACTCGAAAAACTGGAGAATTATCATAAATTCACTATTATTACGTATATATTATACAATCTACCTTGAATTAATCAAACGGTAGGTGAAAATTTCCAGAACATAAATTTCAAACAAATATTAAATATATCCGATGGCTACACGCATGCCTATTACTAGTTATGAAGTGTTACCAACCAGCAAACCTAATATAACTTGTGATGTGACCGGTTTTGTTTACGTACGGGAATACTGTTCGATTTTTTTTTCTGTGAAAGTGAACAAAAAATACACCAAGTTAAAATTTTCAGTGACTAACTATTCCGTAGCAAATATATGGATATTATTTCAACAGTGCTTCAACGGTGAATACATCGATTTTTAAAATTCTAACCTCAATTCATATATTCAGGATTTATGTTATTATTTATTTATTTGAGGTGAACTATATACATTCTCGCGACGTTTTCAGTGTTTTGAGTAACTATTGAAACGCTATTTCGATTGTTGGACAACATTATGGAAAAAAGTTGTGAAAATACCGAAATATTTTCTACCCATGATTCATTTTATTCTTGCCGCCCTAGGGGTGCCTTGGCCAGAACAATGTATCACAAACATCAATCCGATATGTATCTCATGGGATATGATAAATCAAAGGTAAGTTTCCCAATTGTTGTCATTTTGAAATGGATTTCTGATAAGTCACAGGATCAGTCTGGCTTATTTTGGTACACAGGGACGGCTTCATTTCTGTAAAATTATTCAGGTACCTAAGTAATTGGATTTATTCAGTTAAGTGAACTATTGCAATAATTTTTTCAGTGTGCTTTGAAATCTTATGCAATGAATCTAAATGAAGTAGGTTTAATATTTTGGGACTATCGTTAATTATTTACCTACAGATTGAAAACATTGTATGGGGCTTACTTTTCTTTGATCACATGGGTTGTGAGTCCTAAGCCTCATAAATATTTGAATGTAACTCATGTACCTAATTCAAAAATTTTTTCACAACATAACACAAAAGTTTTTCGAATCCTTTGAATAACTTGGTTTCTGTGTCTATCAGTAAGATGTAGGTATTGGGTAATTTAATGCATGTGGATTGAGCGTATGAAATTGTTAGAAGTGGATGAAACATTTCTCTTATCTATTTTTATTTTGCACATTAACGAAATTCTTCAAAATGAAATGATAATAAAAAAAGTCTGTACAGGTTGTCCCATTTTGGGTATTTTTGTGGGGTATCTCCGTTATTTTTAAAGATAGAGGGTTGCGGTTTTCGTGAAACAGAAGAAACTGTCAACAAAATTTTGATAGCCCTTTTAGTTTTTAAGATACAGGGCTTTTTTGAACATGTTCTGTTATCCTTCAACTTTTATCTTAAAGGTAAAATAACATTCTGATGGATTGTTTTCCATAGAATGCAGTGGTGTATATAATTTTTATTATATATTTAGGTACTATTTTTGAATTATAAAGCAAACTAGGTAATGTTTTTTCAAATGGAATACCCTTTATATTTATAGACTATAACATTTGTTTTTTTTACCTATTCAAAAATACATAATAGTATGCACTTTTTCTCAGAAACACGCAAATAAATGACAATTTTCTAAAATTAAATGTATTATTTAATAGTTGGCCATTGACAAACAAGAGAAAGTTACATATTACCTACTAACGATGAATTGAATACCTTGCATATAGGTGTCTCCGGGAAAAAATGCATACTGTTATTTATTTTTGAAAAGGTGAAAAAAAAGAAAAATTTTATAGTTCATAAATATACCTATAGGGTGTTCCATTTAAAAAAATAATTGTTTGCTTTATAACTCAAAAATAGTAAATATGCAGCAAAAATTTTCTCCACTATTGGATTCTACGAAAAAAAATGTATAAGGATGTTATTTTACCTATTCGATAAGTTGAAGGATAAGTGAGATACGAAGGGGGTCATAAAATGCAACATTTTCAAAAATGCCCTGTATCTGAAAAACTAAAAGATCTATGAAAATATTGTTAACGCATCTTCAATTTTACGAGAAAGTAGCACAGTATCTTTAAAAATAACGGAGATACACCGCAAGAGTACCCCAAATGTGACACCCTGTAAGTACTTACAATACTGAGAATTTAAAATATATAGGGTGACTGCACCAGTAATCGCCACTTTAAGACAATTTTTTTGCTTTTTTACATATTTACAGATATATTACGCGAAATAACGAATTTCGTTGTTTTGAGCTAATGAAATGTCCATTCCTTAATATCGTAACAACGTTAACTCATTGATTTTTAATATAATTTTTCGAAAAATTAGGAATTTTTCAACGGTCCATCTGAATCCAGTAATTGCCACTGAAATTCTGAAATTTTCTAATATTTGCCATGTTTCATTCTATTAATTGCCACTGTGCAGAATAGCCCCTCAGCTTGGAATATGAATATGTAAAAGGGTGAAAATATTTCGAAACTACCAAGATATGAAAAATATCACAAATGAAAAATAAAAAAAAAGTAGTAAATAATTTTATTTTAAAAATAAATATTATTTTCTTTGGTATCAAAGCATGTAATCTCTAGTACATTATAAACAAAATATAAAAAATATGTCGAAATCTAAAAAAACATAAACATTTGAATATAAAACAGGAAAAAAACCGAGAAAAAAACTGAATATTGAATTGGTGAAGAGCAATTAAACGATATCATATCCATCAAAGACTATCCCAAAATCCATCTGTTCTCGCCTGTCCAAAGTAGGTTCAGGTAAAACTTTTATTATATCATCTTTCAATACATTATCACTGTCCTCATTTTCAGGCCAAACAAATTTTCCACCAAGGAACTTCGTAAATTTCACAAAATAATCATCCACATTCACGTCTATAATTTGTCCAATGAAATGCTTCACCGATTTTTTTGTCGAATATTTAACAAGGACCCATTTTCCCAGTCCTGGAAGGTCCATGTCAAATATATCTTATCATTATTCTCAATGTTCTTTTCCAAATGGCTATCGTTATCACTATCTTCATGAGGTATAATTTCGTCTTTCTCAGATTCCTCCGAGCTTGAACTCAGTTCGAACAGTTTTCGTTTGTTGGTTTTTCCTTCTTTCTTCGTTTTCATTTCTTCCACCTTCTTAAGTTTTTTAACTCTCTCCTGCTTTCTATTTTCCTTCTCTTTTTCTTTCCTCAACTTCTCGTTTTCTTTTTTGAGAAAATAAATTTTCCACTCTTTTGATGTCGATTCATGAATAATTTGAACCACTTTTTTCCAGGCTTATCATCAGAGAAGGGATTTGCCCTCTCATTATTAATGACAATTTTCTTCACTGTATTCCAAAAATATCCTCTTCAACAAGAGGAAACCCCATTCTAGATATATCAATAATCCATCTCACTAAGCGTTGTGCTTCATTTCCGTCAATATAATTTTAGGGGCCCATTTTTCTATTCTCAGGTGTCTTCCCAGAGACTTTGTTCCCCAAAGTTCTTCGTGATACATTATATTTCTCCGAAGCCGCTTTTTTGAAACTACCATGTCTCACCTCAGCGATAGCTTTTACCATATACTCTTCAGAATATCGAAAAAATATTTTTTTCCCCTTTTGTTCTGTCATATTCGAACTTTCTGTAAAAACGATCCAGTAAGTGCCACAGTCATAACCAAAAAATGCCACCCATGGCAACTACTGGTTCCGTTTATGCCAGCGAGTTGTAAATGGACTGGTATTTCATATTTATAATATTAGTTCTTTTGAAATCAAAACAGTTAAGTTTTTTTAAAAATTATCCACAGATACCAATAATTGCCATGTTGTGGCAATCTTTGGAATCCCAATAAAATGTTGACTAATAATTGCCACCCCATGATATCTTATAAATGCTAATCATTATACTGGAGAAAAAGAACAACATATGAAATATGCACCCTTTAATAAAACTCACATCGAAATTTTTTTTCAATGTAACCACTATTTCAAGAAAAAATAATTAAAATGTAATCCACTTACCCTAGTATGATCGCCCAACAGTTATACATAACCTCCATGTGAAATTGGCGCGAAATTATACAACAGTTATACCTGACGTTATGCCATCTGTAGGTCAGTGAAAAAATTGCAGGGTTCTATAGAAATGTGTCAATATCAAACCGAGGAAAGGCGGTCTCTACATATTTGTAGGAATTCTTGTTATCAAAGAAGAAATTTGAAAGTGGCAATTACTGGAGAGGTGGAGACTACTGGTGCCATCACCCTATATATATTTATACTTATATATATATATATATATATATCTATATATATATATATATATATATATATTATATATATATATATTTATATATATATATATATATATATTTCTATAATATATAAATATATATATATACCTATATATATATATATATATAATATATATATATATATATATATATATATATATATATATAATATACTTATATATGGGTAGTTCCATGTCAAATCAACACACTTTTAATCAAATTTTTACCTCGCCATCTCAGATTTCGGTAAAATTTGGAATACTCATTTTGGATGCTGAAACTAAGACAAATACCAAACTTCAAATTTTCATCTCGAACCGTTTCCAAAATATGACTGTGTAAACTTTCAAAATTCGGCCAAAAGCCGAAAACTTACTTTTTTGAAATTGTTCTAGGAGCTAGAGAACTGGAAGAAGTGTATAAACTATAAATATCAGTAACCTACTGTTAACTTCACATCTTTATTTTATTTTGTTCGTATGTTATATTTTGAATTCTGTGTTATCTATATGTGTGTCATGCTATAGGTAAGATAAATAAATAAATGAATCACCTGGCAAAATCAAAATATCCAGGATGATGATGTGTTTCATTTTGAAAGAAATCAATGACATGATGCTCATTTTTTATTATTAAAGCTAGCCTGCATAGATGAATTCGATAGAATAGACATTACAATAACTTTTGAGCAATTACCTACCTACAAAGCACAAATCCCTAAAAAAAAATTTTTGGGATTTTCCAGAATATATTCTTCAATACCTATGCAGTGTTTTAACCCTTCGAAAAAATCAAATGATTTTATTAGAGACAAAAAAAACAGAGAATTATCATGGGGATGCTGGAATTCCACAAAATGGATCTTCGAACATTGTGAAGAAACTACAAGGAGAATTAAAGTACCATTATTAAGCAAAGTGAAAAGTTCCTGCATGATATCAAATGAAATGAAAAACATTTATCCCAAGATGAACATCGAGTGGCTCCATGATACGTGATAAAAGTAGACAAGGCGTAATCAAGTTGAAAAATACAGAACTACTCAGCGATAATAATGCTGAAAATGAAAATTCTGCATCAGAGGTAACAGTCCCAAACATACACCCAGACTGTACCACAAGCTCAAAGGTTGTTCAAGCACTCAACATATCCCTTTAAGAACCAAGCGAGTCAGCGATTGATAAAAAAAAATAACATCTAAGCATTATGCCACATCAAAAGTGAAAAAAATATCATTAATGAAATGTAAGATTTTTTTGTTCTGCTGAAACTTCATCGCCAGATATGGATACAACCGATATTGAAGAATCTGTTCTCCAAAATCCCAAAAAAAAATTATTTTCAGGAGAAAGCTACTTAGAACTTAATAATCAATTTTTCCTCAGGTAAGCGTAAAATTATGTTTTGTATGAAGTTGTTCAAAAATAATTGTTAATTCATATTCAGTTAAATTCAGCTATGCAGGCTAGCTTTTATAAAAAAAACGAGCTCATGTCATTAATTTCTTTCAACAATGAAACTCATCATCATCCCAGATATTTTAATTTTGTCAGGTGATTAACAGTAGGTAGGTTACTGATATTTACAGTTTTTCATATCTTATGTTGAATATTTTATTTTGTAATTTGTTGTTAGTGTTTTGATTCTTGAATTATCGATTCATATTAGTATTGAATGGTATAAAATGCCAATTTGTTTCGAAGTATATAATTCTTAAAGGTAGATAGGTGTTATAATTTGGTCAAAACGGCCGATTAAAGAAAAACAAGTGCCAAGTAAACTTTTTTTTAACAATGCCATACCACTTTTATATTTGGCCAGGCGATTGACAATAGTACTAACTAAGTATTTGTAGAATAATTTTGAAAATTTCAAATTCTTATGTAGGTACTTTTTGGAAAAATATCCAGTCAAAATATGAATTTGCATTTTGACAAAAACTTTTTTGTTATAACGTATGGCATATTATATATCACTGGAAAGAGCATGAAGAATGCTGCAAATTGGCACCTATTCCAGCTCTCTTGGAAACGGTTTGAGGTGAAAATTGATATTTTTCTTAGTTCCAGCATCCACAATAAGTATTCCAAATTTATGAATATATATATATATATATATATATATATATAGTATATATATATATATATATATATATATATATATATATATATATATTTATATATATATATTATATATATATATATATATATATATATATATATATATATATATATATACGTATATATATATATATATATATATATATATATAATATATATATATATATATATATATATATATATATATATATTTATATATATATATATATATATATATATATATATATATATATATATATATATATATATATATATATACGTTTATATATATATATATATATATATATATATATATATATATATATATATATATATATATATATATATAATATAAGGTAAGAGCACCAGTTGTCGACACGTTAAGAAAAAAAAATCATTTATTCTGGCACAGATTCCAGTGAATTGAAGTTCATATTAAAACTACCATGCCTACCGGATGTTCATAGTTTAGGCTTCACGTCGAATCAGAAATTGGGATTTTTAACCAAATAAAAAAAAATAGGTTTTTTGTAAATATCTGCGAATGTCCCTAAGCTCGACATGCTAAATTAAGGATGTTTCAGTTCTTGACACTGTAAATGCTCCAGTAGTCGACACATGTAAATAACATCAGTTAATATAAAAATATTCAACACATTTGTGAATTAAATATCTAATAGGTAAAATGAAAAAGAAAGATTGTAAGAACATAATTGTTCCAAAAACTTTCTTTAGTCACTTTTATAGTCGAGTTTATAGTTCATTAATAAATTGCTAAGGTATTGAGGAATCGGTAGCTGGCCCTCTCCCCAAGTGTAGTCAGTTCTGGAGTTTCGACTTTACTGATTATCTGATCGAATGAAATACATGATATCATTTTCTAGAGCTACAAATTCCTTTCTTCGACTTTCAAAGTTTTTGAACCCATAACTAATATGTTTCCACGTGAAACAATTTCTTTAATAATACTTAAGTAGATGAATACAGACGCATTCCTTTTGCCACTCTTAAACTCTGATAATATAAAACTTCCTTGCTTCATCAAGTCTTCAAAGCTACCATTTTCACCAACTTCTATAGTTTCAGAATGCACCTCTTACCAGTCAGAATCTTCTGATTCTCGGTATGAAATCCTGTCTGAATCCTAAGAAGACGACTCTGGTGGCAATGGTTGTTTTGCCTTTATCAACTTAAGATTCTTCTGTTCTTATGCTAACTCTTGGCCTCTCTTGCTTTTTTCCTTTCTTCTTCACGCCTTTCTTCTTCTTCTTGTTCCTTACATTCTTTTATTTTATAGTACTCTATCACAGCAGGTAGGATTTTTCTCTTGCGTTTTTTGGCTTTGAAGAATGTTCTGGCCACAGCAGAGCTAGCTTGAAAGACGATAACAAAAAAGGCAAATGTTATTTGCACTGATCCGTATTGAATGAATTAATCATTACAGTTACATTGGGCTCTTTTCACATAAATATTTTCTTTTCCCCGACAACCGTAGGAGATTACCACACCAAAGATCACACTCCGTTCCAATAGTCGACATGGGGTGATGAATATTGGATCTAGTTATCGTACAGTGAAGTTACATATACATATCTGTATCAAATTAGCTGAACGTTCAAACCACACTGAGTTATCTCATAAAAATGTTCTTTTTCTCGACACCTCTGTCTACTATAGGAACATAGCACTTTTCGGGAACCAGTACTCGGCACATGCCGAAAAATATGTCAAAAACTTAAAAAACCACAATATACTTACCTGGGCTGCACCTTCGAAGGTTTCTCAGTTCATAGAACACAACAAAAACATTTTTAGTCAAAAAATACCACTAAACAACACCACAACAAAATTAGCTTTTCTTAACCTACACCTTAACAAACACTCATTATTGGCGGGAGAAGTCGAGGTTGCTGGAAAAACTTCAGTTGTATTCTTGCATGTTAGTGAGTTTCCATGGCATAACTATGGCAATGTGCACTAAAAAGTCGAAGCTATCATTGGTTATTTCGGGAAGCCGATGTTTGCTATGGTTACGTTATTTTTTCAAATAATTACAATGCGTGTCGACTACAGGTACAGTGTCGACAACTGGTGCGTTTACCTCATATATTTATAAATATATATATATATATATATATATATATATATATATATATATATATATATATATATATATATATATATATATATACATCATTCAGCCATAATTTTGTAATTTTCAAACTTGGGGCAAGGGAGTTGCGTGGAAGCCCATCAGCGAACATGCTTCAAACCGGCGATTTAAACGAAAACATAAACATTTTATTCGAAATTCAGCGATCTATGTAGCTTCGTATGGAGCTAACGAAACCGATTTTTGGAGGAATTTTTCCTAAATGCCGCTATTTTTATATAGAGTTTTCAATTTTTAGTCGTATTATCCCATGGAATATATACTAAATATTGCAGTGTATCGAAGGAAATCAGTCAGGTGCGGGAGTAATTCTTTTATCCGTTTTAAACCTCCTAGGCCCCGAATTTCAAAAAAATTTTCATATCTGATTTTTTCGTCGCGAGCATCAGAATTAAACTGACCCTGCTCGACCTACGGTCGCTTTTATATATCCAGCGAGATATATTCTAGAAAAAATCTCTTTCAATCTCGATTTTTCCGGAAGCTTCTGTAGTTAACAGTCGTTATAGATATAAACGATGTTGCTCGAATACTCCATATTGTTCGAGAACCTTTGCGGTAAGCGAAAATTCATCATAGACGTTGAAAATGATGCTCGCTACATTGGCGATATTTGCATAGGGGTCCAAACTTGCATTTTGACGTCCTATCGAATTAGCAGTCTACGGTCTTCATTGACTGATATAAATATATATATATATATATATATATATATATATATATATATATATATATATATATATATATATATATATATATATAAGGTAAAAGCACCAGTTGTCGACACTGTACCTGTAGTCGACACCCATTGCAATTATTGGAAAAAATAACGTAACCATAGCAAATATGGGCGTCCCGAAATAACCAATGATAGCTCCGACTTTTTAGTGCACATTGCCATAGTTATGACATGGAAACTCACTAACATACAAGAATACAGTTGAAATTTTTCCAGCAACCTCGACTTTTCCCGCCAATAACCAGTGTTTGTTAAGGTGTGGGTTAAGAAAAGCTAATTTTGTTGTGGTTTTGTTCAGTGGTATTTTTTGACTAAAAATGTTTTATTTGTGTTCTATAAACTGAGAAACCTTCAAAGCTGCAGCCCAGGTAAGTATATTGTGGTTTTTTAAGTTTTTGACATATTTTTTGGCATGTCGAGTACTGGTACACGAAAAGTGCTATGTTCGTATAGTAGACAGGGGTGTCGAGAAAAGGAACATTTTTATAAGATAATAACTCAGTGTGGTTTGAACGTTCAGCTCATT
The DNA here is from genome assembly GCA_030704885.1 of Cynegetis impunctata. Classification (NCBI taxonomy): domain Eukaryota; kingdom Metazoa; phylum Arthropoda; class Insecta; order Coleoptera; family Coccinellidae; genus Cynegetis; species Cynegetis impunctata. The sequence continues at coordinate 383,117 of JARQZK010004370.1, forward strand.
TGATACAGATATGTATATGTAACTTTACTGTACGATAACTAGATCCAATATTCGTCACCCCATGTCGACTATTGGAACGGAGTGTGATCTTTGTTGTGGGAATCTCCTATAGTCGACACGGTTGTCGATGAAAAGAAAATATTTATGTGAAAAGAGCCCAATGTAACTATGATGATTTATTCATTCAATACGGATCAGTACAAATAACATTCGCCTTTTTTGTTATCGCCTTTCAAGCTAGCTTTGCTGTGGCCAGAATATTCTTCACAGCCAGAAAACGAAAGAGAGAAATTCTACCTGTTGTGATGAGTAGGTACTATAAAAGAAAAAAATGTAAGGAACAAGAAGAAGAAAGGCGTAAAGGAAAAAGGAAAAAAGCAAGAGATGCCAAGAAAGAGTAAGCACAGAACAGAAGAAACTTAAGTTGATGAAGACAAAATAACCATTGCCACCAGAGTCGTCTTCTTAGGAATCAGACAGGATTTCATACCGAGAATCAGAAGATTCTGACTGGGAGGAGGTGTATTCTAAAACTGATGAAGTTGGTGAAAATACTAGCTTTGAAGACTTGATGGAGCAAGGAAGTTTTATATAATCAGTTTAAGAGTGGCAAAAGGAATGCGTCTGTATTCATATACTTATGTATTATAATTATTCAAGCATTTGTTTCACGTGGAAACATATTAGTTATGGGTTAAAAAACTTAGACAGTCGAAGAAAAGAATTTGAAGCTGCAGAAAATGATATCATGTATTTCATTCGATCAGATAATCAGTAAAGTCGAGACTCCATAACTGACTACACTTGGGGAAAGAGACAGCTACCGATTTCTCAATACCTTAGCAATTAATGAACTATAAAAGTGACTAAAGAAAGTTTTTGTTACATTTATGTTCTTAAAATCTTTCTATTTCATTTTACCTATTAGATATTCAATTCACAAATGTGTTGAATGTTTTATTATTGTTTCCTGCTTTCAAAACATACATTTTTCTTGTTATGTATATTTCCCATGATCAAAACTGATGTTATTTACATGTGTCGACTACTGGAGCATTTACAGTGTCAAGAACTGGAACATCCTTAATTTAGCGTGTCGAGCTTAGGGACATTTGCAGATATTCACAAAAAAATCTATTTTTTTCTTATTTGGTTTGAAATCATGCCAATTTCTGATTCGACGTGAAGCCTAAACTATGAACATCCGGTAGGCATGGTAGTTTTGATATGAACTTCAATTCCCTGGAATCTGTGCCAGAATAACTGATTTTTTTTCTTAACGTGTCGACAACTGGTGCTCTTACCTTATATATGTATATATATATATATATATATATATATATATATATATATACGTATACAATATATATTTATATATATATATATATATATATATATATATATATATATATATATATATATATATATATATATATATATATATATATATATATATATATATATATATATATATATATATATATATATATATATATATATATATATATATATACCTATATATATATATATATCGTCGGCTGAGGGGCAAAACCGTGTAACTCCGAAATTGGTGATTTTCAGGTTTTTGTTTCATTCGATTTCGAATAACCCGCCGCGTGTTGTGTCAAAGTCGTTTAGTCGAATACTCACTAGATGTTATTCTATGCGCTGGTTTACAAAAACGTGTAACTCTAATCGCAGTGTAAATTCGTGTATCTCGACAGGTGCTCCACGATTGGTTGTACGTGCATCTTGTGCCTCTCAATAAATGTAAGTATTTTTGTGTTTTTGATACATTTTTATGGTAGTTTATAATCTGAAACATCAACATCTTTTCTTGTTATGGGCGTCCTCATAGAAGACAATGAAGTTCAAAAGCAATATCAAGAAATTGAGGTTCAACAAGATTATCTGACTAGTACAGTGAATAACAACAAAATAGATAGTGGAATAGAAAAATTGCTAAATAATGGTGGCGACCAAGAACTAGAACATTCAAACAGTGGTGACAATGAAGAGAACGCTAACAACAGCAATGACCAAGAAAACTGCAGTTCTGAAGAAGACGAAGAACTTGAAAGTTGTGAAGAAAATGCCAAAGAAAATGATGTTGACTTAAATAATTTCAATCTGGAAGTCGAAGAACACAATTCAGAAGATTCCGATATCGAGGAAGAAAGTATGGATAGGATTGGTAATAAGAAGAAGAAACAGAAGTTAAGGAGAATGTACGGTAAAAAGTACAAAGGAATGAAAAAAAATGGAAATAAATTTGAAAATAAAAAGAACAGATCTTGCGCAGTGTTCACTGAATAAATGCGGAAGAACATCTTTAAAAACTTCTGGCTAATGTTTTGGGACATGAAACAAGTGTATGTGACTTCTCTAATTGACATCAAGAGTCCAAAAGAAAGAAAAAGTGAGCACCAAACAAGTAGACGTGATAATAATTATGACTACTACCTGATGTCTGCCAAGAACTCTAGATTACAAGTATGCAAAAAGACATTCCTAGTCACATTGGGCATAAAGCAGTGTGTGGCAATGAATTTTGCTAAAAAGTCGAATCCTGAAGGGACATCAATGCCAAAGTGTCTACAGAAAACTCCCACAGGTTCTAGAAAAACCGAACCGAACCGTTTTATGTGTGACTGGTGAATATACCAAAGTTAGAATCGCATTTCGCTGTAAAATGGATGTGTACAGAGAGTACAAAATAGCTTGTCATGCTTCCAATGTATTACCTCTCAGTACCGTTAAATTTTTTGAAGAAATGGATCTAAAGAAAATAGCAATATTCAAACCAAAGAAAGACCAATGTGATATTTGTATCAGTTTCAATTTGAAACACCTCGACCAAGATCAATACAACAGACATCAAGAGAAAAAAGAAGAAGCAAGAGTAGAAAAAAATAGGGATAAGAAATACTGCGAAACTAACAAACATTCTATTATTCTGAATGTAGATGTTCAAGCTGTTTTGTTGTCACAACAGATGCAGGCTGGTGTTATGTACTACAAGACAAAGTTAGGTACACATAACTATACTATTTTCGATCTCACAACCAAAGAAGTTAACTGTTACCTCTGGCATGAAGCCAATGGTGGACTTGAATCCAATATTTTTGCTTCTATTTTGTTAGATTATCTCAGCGATCGAGTAAAGCAGAACTTTTAATAAAAAATATAATAATTTATTCCGACAGTTGTGGATACCAAAATAAGAATAACACTTTGGCGAACGCACTACTTTAGTTCTGTAGAAGAAATAACATCGCAGTGATTCATAAAAATTCAGAGAAAGGCCACACACAAATGGAGGTGGACTCCGCACACTCTTTGATCGAGAGAAAACTGAAAGGTAGACCAATTTATTTGCCGACTGATTTTATCAACGTTTGTATGGAGGCTAGACTGCAACAACCTTTTAAAGTAAAATTTCTTCAGTTTGATTTCTTCAAAAACCACGATGGAAAAAGTTATTACACCTCCATAAGACCTGGAGCCAGAAGAGGCGACCCAACAATTTCTGATCTTGTAGCTATAAGCTACGACAAAGAAATTAATTATAAACTACGATTTACTGATGAATGGAAAACCTTACCAAAGAATGCGAATACTGACCATGAGGTTGTGTCATTGCCTGATCTTTATAAAAGACCCCTGCAGATAAAAAAGAAAAGCTTAATCATCTTCAATCAGTTTTACCAGATCACGCTCGGGCCTTTTATGATCAATTGGATCATTGAGATTATTGATTTGTTTGTTCCTTTAGTTATTTAAAAATTATATATTTTTGACTTTTGTACCTCTGATATATTTTTGTGCAATAAATGCAATAAAATTTTCTACACTACACCGATTATAATAATTTATCCAGTCTTTCTAAATGTTTTTATCAAAATTTTTAGAGAAAAAACGTATAAGTCCACATATTTCAAGTGCAAATGCGTGTATATCCATTTTTTTCATTTGATTAATTCTTTCCAGCTCGGAAACGACTAAAATAAACATTTTATAATAAAAGAACGAAAAGATCACTGAAAATGTTGTAAGTTTACACATGGTTTTCAAGAGAAAAGGTTTTTCGCCACTCCTGTAAAGTTGTCAAAATAGAGATACCCGATTTTGCTCCTCAGCCGACGATATATATATATATATATATATATATATATATATATATATATATATTTATATAGGTATATATATATATTTATATATTTATATATATATATATATATATATATATATTTATATATATATATATATATATATATATATAATATGTTCAGAAAGATTTCCGCGGTCGGAAGTATTTGAAAAACTTGGTTCACGGAATGAACCGCGTAAAAGATTTGAAAAATCTCGACGTTTCGGCTCCTTTTGCGAAGCCATCTTCAGGAGAATTGGAAGGGAAATAATTCAGACTCGTGGCCTCAATCTGCCTACTCCACGAATCGAATTTAGGAGGAATCGGAAACAATACGATTGCGTGGTCTCAACCTGCCTACTCCACTAACCGTATTGCTTCCTGTCAACTCTGACGTCTCAATCTGCCTACTCTTCAGAGTCAACTTACGGCCGATCGTCGCGTGGCCGTATTATGGGGGAGAGGGGTGGGTACTCACGCTCATCAGTGCGGGATGCACTCTGATTGGGCGTTACATGGCGACCACTGAGAAGTGGTTTCCATGCTGATGGGAGTCTGTGACTGTCATCTCTGGTGTTCAAACAATTTGGACGTTTTTCTATTTCTACAGCTTCACGGATAATTCGGGATTTGAAAGATCGGACGGAAGCAATAGTTCTTGTATTGGGGAAATCGATAATGTGGCCTGTTTGGGTGTGATGTTGGGAAAGGGCGTTGGCGATATCTGAGTGTCTTACCGAAAGTGAATTTTCCTTGGCACGGACCTGAATTCGTCGGTTCGTTTGTCCTATATAGGAACGAGGACAATTGGAACAGGGAATCTCATAAACACCGTGATTTTCGTTAGGAATTTTATCCTTGACGGATCTGACCAGATGGGAGAGTTTTTGTTGAGTAGTGAATATTGTTTTGATGTTTGTGTTTTTGAGAGATCTTGCGATCTTATCTGTTACTCCTTTGATGTAAGGAAGAAATAATTTAGGTGTAGATTCTTGTTCAGTGGGATTGGAAGGTGGTAGAGGTGGGGTGATATTTGTGTGTTTGCGTATGCTCTTGTCGATTTGATATGTGTTGTAACCGTTCCGTAATAATATATGTTTTAGATTCCCTGTTCCAATTGTCCTCGTTCCTATATAGGACAAACGAACCGACGAATTCAGGTCCGTGCCAAGGAACATTCACTTTCGGTAAGACACTCAGATATCGCCAACGCCCTTTCCCAACATCACACCCAAACAGGCCACATTATCGATTTCCCCAATACAAGAACTATTGCTCCCGTCCGATCTTTCAAATCCCGAATTATCCGTGAAGCTGTAGAAATAGAAAAACGTCCAAATTGTTTGAACACCAGAGATGACAGTCACAGACTCCCATCAGCATGGAAACCACTTCTCAGTGGTCGCCATGTAACGCCCAATCAGAGTGCATCCCGCACTGATGAGCGTGAGTACCCACCCCTCTCCCCTATAAATACGGCCACGCGACGATCGGCCCGTCAGTTGACTCTGAAGAGTAGGCAGATTGAGACTTCAGAGTTGACAGGAAGCAATACGGTTAGTGGAGTAGGCAGGTTGAGACCACGCAATCGTATTGTTTCCGATTCCTCCTAAATTCGATTCGTGGAGTAGGCAGATTGAGGCCACGAGTCTGAATTATTTCCCTTCCAATTCTCCTGAAGATGGCTTCGCAAAAGGAGCCGAAACGTCGAGATTTTTCAAATCTTTTACGCGGTTCATTCCGTGAACCAAGTTTTTCAAATACTTCCGACCGCGGAAATCTTTCTGAACATTTTATACGCCTCTACGGAGAGGAATTCTTTTCAATCACAAAATCCTATTCTTCCCTTTTATCCCGAAAACATCGTCTCCTCTGTGACCTCACTTTTCTGAAATCATGTCGTGACCATCGTGTCATTCCCAAATTTCTACAGCTCAAGCATCATACAAAATCCCCCTCCATAACCCGAATTCTCAATAGAACAAGTTTTGCCCTCCTTAGAGATTCCATTCACACTACCAGACGCAACCTAAATCACACTAACGAACTACTTCTCAAAACTTTCCATCACCTTCACTCTTTCCACATCCATCCAATCCTATGGGATACTTTTGATCGCCTATCCAACTCCAAGGCACAACATCTTTCCGACCAAAAGACCTTAACCCAGAAAAATAAACTAGCTAAACTCATTAATTCCCAAAAACCACAAAAATCATCTTCATCTTATACCTCCTCCATTGTTCACAATTATTATGACACTCCAATTTCCGAGATCGCAACAAAAGCACTCTCGAAAGGCTTCAACTATTCCATCACACCTAAATCCATCCCCATAGAAACTATCATCTCCCAAACAGAAGAAGCAATTTTCCATCTTCCAACAGATCAAGCGGAAACTGCCAGGCATGACATCGCCAAAATTCTTCGTACAAGTCGGCCACCCCGTCCCAACCTCACTTTTTCTGAGAGGCAATCTCTCAAAGAACTTTACAATGACCAAAATATAGTCGTCCTCCCAGCCGATAAAGGCAATGCCACTGTCATTCTTAACACTTCTTCTTACCTCGATAAAATGTCCAATCTTCTTGACACCCCCGACTATAAGCGTATCACTCATGACCCGACAACATACCTGGAGAAAACCACAAGATCTCGAATCAACCAATCGAATCTCCCACCTGAAATAAAACAGTCTCTAATCCCAAGAGAAAAATCTTCTAGAACCCCTCGAATTTATGGTCTACCCAAAGTTCACAAGCCTAATATTCCACTTCGACCCATTGTCAGCGCTTACAATTGTCCAACACATCCTCTTGCGAAATATCTCGCCAAAACCCTTCAACCCCTTGCCGAAAAAACCCAGTCATACGTCAAAAACTCTTTTCACTTCATAGAACTCCTTCAAAGTATTGATATTACCCCAACTGATCTCCTTGTTAGTTTTGATATTGTCTCCTTATTTACAAATATCCCCATTGAAGAAACACTTTCCATCCTAGACACGAAACATCAAATATCCCCAGACAACCTATCCCTGATCAAACACTGCATGGCCAACACTTATTTTATCTTTCAAGGCAATTTCTTCAGACAAATCAAGGGAGCCCCAATGGGATCCCCTCTCTCCCCCATCATAGCCAACATTTTCATGGAACATTTCGAAACCCAAGCTCTCTCGTAATTCGACCTTAAACCATCATGCTGGCTACGTTATGTAGACGATGTCTTTGCGATCTGGCCCCATGGCGAAGACTCGTTGCTCCACTTCTTGAATCATTTGAATGACATACATCCAAGTATCCAATTCACAATGGAAGTGGAAAACGATGGGTCTCTGCCATTCCTCGATGTCATGATCAACAAACTTCCATCCCAAGGCTTCTCCTATTCAGTTTATCGTAAACCCACTCATACAAACCGTTATCTGAATGCCCAGTCTCACCACCATCCTTCTCAACTTAACTCTGTAGTTAATACCCTAATCTACCGTTCCATTCGACTATCTGACGACGAACACCGTGAATCAGAACTCAAAACTCTAAAACATATATTATTACGGAACGGTTACAACACATATCAAATCGACAAGAGCATACGCAAACACACAAATATCACCCCACCTCTACCACCTTCCAATCCCACTGAACAAGAATCTACACCTAAATTATTTCTTCCTTACATCAAAGGAGTAACAGATAAGATCGCAAGATCTCTCAAAAACACAAACATCAAAACAATATTCACTACTCAACAAAAACTCTCCCATCTGGTCAGATCCGTCAAGGATAAAATTCCTAACGAAAATCACGGTGTTTATGAGATTCCCTGTTCCAATGGTCCTCGTTCCTATATAGGACAAACGAACCGACGAATTCAGGTCCGTGCCAAGGAACATTCACTTTCGGTAAGACACTCAGATATCGCCAACGCCCTTTCCCAACATCACACCCAAACAGGCCACATTATCGATTTCCCCAATACAAGAACTATTGCTCCCGTCCGATCTTTCAAATCCCGAATTATCCGTGAAGCTGTAGAAATAGAAAAACGTCCAAATTGTTTGAACACCAGAGATGACAGTCACAGACTCCCATCAGCATGGAAACCACTTCTCAGTGGTCGCCATGTAACGCCCAATCAGAGTGCATCCCGCACTGATGAGCGTGAGTACCCACCCCTCTCCCCTATAAATACGGCCACGCGACGATCGGCCCGTCAGTTGACTCTGAAGAGTAGGCAGATTGAGACTTCAGAGTTGACAGGAAGCAATACGGTTAGTGGAGTAGGCAGGTTGAGACCACGCAATCGTATTGTTTCCGATTCCTCCTAAATTCGATTCGTGGAGTAGGCAGATTGAGGCCACGAGTCTGAATTATTTCCCTTCCAATTCTCCTGAAGATGGCTTCGCAAAAGGAGCCGAAACGTCGAGATTTTTCAAATCTTTTACGCGGTTCATTCCGTGAACCAAGTTTTTCATATATATAATATATTTATATACATATATATATATATATATATATATATATATATATATATATATATATATATATATATATATATATATATATATATATATATATATATATATATATATATATATATATATATATATATATATATATATATATATATATATATATATATACGTACATATAGATGATAAGCATCTTTGAATCTATCTGATGCAAATTGAACATTTGGTTCTTTTGGTTTTTTTGGAATGTGTCCTTATATTGAAAGGAATACTTTTGAAAATTAGTTGATCTAGTTGCTAGTGCATACGGTATTCTTGTAAATGGATGGTGGAATATATTATGGACCCGTCCATGCGAACCGGGCACAAATATAGTGCGTCCTCCTTTGCGTTGTCGCCTTCCCCCTTCGGCTCGCGCTAAGAGCGAAGGTACGTAACTGGAGTTTAGCGCACCTTGGGGACCGCTCGTAAAAAAACATTCCGTGACAAACTGCCCCTCGTACCGACCTTGTGCATCTACGTCGGGGTTCCCGGCGACACGGTATTGTTTGTTAAGCGGGATTGTAGCCACTCTTCGATTACCATCGTAAGAAATATATTGAATGAGAATGGTGGATGTGAGGGTCCTGGAGATTTTTCAGAGAATTTCTGTCCAAAACATATATATATATATATATATATATATATATATATATATATATATATATATATATATATATATATATATATATATATATATATATATATTTAAGGTGCAATTTTCTTGGGTTTAGAGCACAATAAAACTTTAGGTATTCAGATTTCATTACTTGTAATCCTTGTAATCGACATATATTTCGGCGTATATAAGCCTTTTTCAAGATTATAACTTAGGTATGGCTGGGACATTTACATCTAAAAATACATTTAAAATCAGTCACAATTCTTCACTATGTGTACATTAACTTACTAGTTTATATGTAATTTACATATCATCAACTTATTTATAACAACGCTATGAAATACATTGGATCTGTTAATTTTAATTTGTTTTGTTTTGTTTTTGACTATATAGTTTTCTAATTGATCACCTGAGATGCAATCTGTGTGTTTGTACGAATAAATAAATATGGTATTGGAAGTTATTATTTCATTTCGATTATGTTGTACGTTTACAATCACAGATGTCATCTCAATATAGGTTTTATCTCATTTAAGAATAATATGGTAAATTTTTGTTAAATTTTTCAGATCGGTTCTGTCGTTTATAGAGTCTTTTTCTTTTTGAATATATATCATTTCTAAAAAAGTCCTTATTTTGTTGTTGGTTTTTCTGTGTAGGATCTGAAAGTTATCGAAGTCGAAACTATGGTTTCTTGTTATTTCATGTTTCTTTAGGGCTGTAGAATTCTTCGCATATTTGTGGCCATTAATCCTTTCTTTTATATATTGTGTTGTCTGGCCTATGTATACTCCCGGACATTCCTTGCATTTTAGTTGGTAAACACAGTTTGATGTTTTATCCTTTGGAATTTTTGATTTCAGCTTGCTGTAAAGAGGCTTTGAGTTGTTTGTGGACTTGTGTGCAATTTTTATGTCAGTGTCCTTGAATATGTGATTTATCTTCTCTGACAGATTTTTTACGTATGGGATTGCTATATATTTTTTGTCTTTTTTATTGGTCTCATTATTGGTGGAATTATAAGCTGAATGTATTCTAGTTTGAATATTTTCTCTATGAATTTTGGTGGATAGTTGTTTTGATTTAGGATCTCTTTTGCTTTTCTTATTGTTTCGATACGATATTTCGGTGATGTCAGTTTTATCGATCTATCTGCAATCCCTGAAACAACACTTTTCTTATATTGAATTGGTGCCGTTGATTTATAGTTTAGGTATCTGCCTGACCATTGTTTCTATTTTCGAATTGTTGTTATTATGTATCAGTGTTATATCCAAAAAGTTTATTCTGTTGTCTTTCTCTATTTCTACTGTAAATTTAAGTTTTGGATGGTAGTTGTTTAGTTCATTTAACATTGGTGTTATATGAGATTCGGCAATTGCAGTTATGCAATCATCCACAAATCTCTTGAAGAAATTTATCCTAAATATAAGTTTTTCTATTATCGTTTTTTCGAGGTCTTCCATTACTAATTCGGCTTATACACTTGATAGAGGGTTTCCCATGTTGCATCCGTCTATTTGGCTGTAGAACGAATCTTCAAACTGAAAGTAGGAGTTTGTTATACAGAAATCAATGGCATTCATAAATTCAACTTTTGTGAGATCTGTATGATGTTTTATTTCGTCCCAACGTTTTGACATTATGTCGTTGGCTTTTTCCATTGGGGTGTTGGTATATAGACTCACAACATCAAATGACACTAACCTTTCATCTTCATTCAAGTTCACTGTATCTATGAATTGTTTGAACGTCCAAGAATCCATTATGTGGTATGCATTCCGACCAATAATGGGAGAGATACATTTGGATAAGTACTTTGATATGTTGTAGGTAGGACCTTGAATACAGCTGACAATTGGTCTTAATGGAATGTTATCTTTATGAAGCTTCGGTAAACCGTATATATATATATATATATATATATATATATATATATATATATATATATATATATATATATATATATACATTTTGACATCTCCAGCATTCCCCATCAGACCAAAAGAGCTGAAAATTTTAATCTGGGGCGTGACTCGTTGCAGAAGAAAACTTTGAATTTTTCCAACCGGTGACAAAAGATGTGAAAATTAATTATTTATTAAGTATCCCAAATTCAGCGTCCTAGGGCATTTTGTAGTTTGCGAGGAACTAGAAAACTATTTTTGGGAGATTTTTACATTTCCAACTTTTATCCACTCGTTTGTTGAAGTTGAAGGTATTAACTTTTTTCTAATTGCCGCAATTTTTATGTGATTTCTTGTTTTCTTTGGCGTTTGAAAATTTCGCACAAACACATTACATTCAGATTGATTTAGATAATTGAAATTCATTACGTGGTATGAGTTGATTATATTCAAATGCGCTGTAGTGGTTTCTACTACTTTTTTCAACCACCGCCATTTTAATGTAGATATTTCAAGTTTTTGGAGTTTTGTGAGCCTTCACAATTGCGTCTGATCTAATTAGACTGTTGAAATTGGGTACGTAGATTGAGATGATGTTAATAAAGTGAGCACTATGGGCTTCAATTAATTTATTTTTCCGCTGCAATTTTTATGTTAGAATAGAAAAGCGTTTTGAGGATTTTTGAGCATTGTGCATCTCTATAGCCACTTCAGATTCAGTTAGAAGATTGAAAATTTATACTTTAGTTCGGTTGATATTAGGAGAGTGTTATTTGGAGGTTTCGCATGTTTTTATACTTTTCAGCCCTTCGAAATTGACTTAGGGTTTAGATATTGTTTGTAGAAAATAACAAAAATGAGTGGAAAATATGATCTTACTGACGAAGCTCTTCTGATCACGTGTGAGTTATTAACTACGTCTATTGATTCTCGAACGTTCAATATTTGAGACTGATACAATTTTATATGCTCTCATCGAAATCTATACCCCGGTGCCATGGCTGAGCAGGAAAAGGTATTAATCTGCTCCCTAGCAATATTTTGGTATCCTTCAACGCAGGCTGATACCTTTATTTTTGTCTCGTCGGTGGATTGGTTCCTGTAATTTCGAGATAGGACTGCATGTACTTCTAGGAACAGCCTCGGGAACAGCATTTCTTTTCTGGAATATCTATCTGTAATAAATTCGATGGACGATGAATCAACTCTGTGGTAGTTCCTATTTATATTAAAAATTAAATAATAAGAATACTGTAATACTGTCGTTTTATTTTCTGTATGTGGAACGTTTGTGATGATAAGATTTTTTCTAGTTGTTTCTGTAGTAGATTTCACATGTTGTAAAACGACTTACTGCTGCGTCTGTTGGGATTCTTGTTATTTTATATTCGTTGATGTTTGTACTTAATTATTCATTAGAGAAATTATTCTGGTAGAAAGATACTTTCATTACTTGAAAGTTTGATATTAAGTAGATTTGATATGATACATGTCTTGAGATTGAAACAATCAAAACAACCATATATATATATATATATATATATATATATATATATATATATATATATATATATATATTTATATATATATATATATATATATATATATATATATATATATATATATATATATATATAATCTTTTGATAATTATTAGCAATAACAGGCTTGTTGAATCTCAAAAAACTCGATTTTACCTTTTTTCGTCGAAGAAACATTAAATTTAGACCCCAAACACTCTATAGAAATTAATAATATCAAACAAATACCAATTAATAATATTATAGCTAACATAAAAAAAGGTATTTCAAATTTATGTCCTGAAAATCAAAATTCCATTGAACAAAAAGTAGCACAAACTATAAAAACTCACCACAATAAATACAAAAATGCAAAACATACATTACATAATACACAAACTATCAAAAACTCATATCAAACCAAACAATTCACAAATCTAATCCACAACTAACAATAACTAAATCAGACAAAGGAAACAAAACAGTTATACTAGAAACTAATACATACAAACAAAAAATTACTGCAATGCTTAGTGATTCATCTACATATAAACAAATTAAAAAATATTTAACTAAGACTCTGCAAAATGAAAGTAATAAATTGTTTAAAACATGGCAACAAAAAAATTTCATTTCTCCACAAACATCAAAAGAATTAATTCGACACAACAGCCTTTCACCTAAATTTTATGGTCTGCCTAAAATACATAAAGAAAACATACCATTAAGACCTATTGTCTCTTATATTCAATCACCCCTATATAATCTTTCTAAATTTCTTTCTTCAATATTAAAAAATATAGTAAATCAAAATCCTTATTATATCAAAATAAGACCATCTTAAAACTTTGAAAATACCTAACAATCATTAGATTCTCATTAGATGTTGTTTCTCTTTATACCAATATTCCAAATTCTTTGGTTCCAATAATAATTAATGACAAATGGAATATTATCAAAAATTATACAAATATTCCTAAAACCGATTTTATAGAAGCAATTCAATTTGTACTTGGTACAAACTATTTTCAATATGAAAATAACTTCTACCAACAAATTGATGGTGTAGCAATGGGAAGTCCTACTTCCAGTGTTATAGCTCAATTAGTTTTAGAATATTTAGAAGAAAATGTATTGAATAATTCGAATGAACGAATTATAACTTTCAAAAGGTATGTTGATGATTGCCTTATAATAACATCAGAAGATTTCATTGATAATATTCTCAAAAAATTCAACGACTTTAATAGAAAATTACAATTAACTCTAGAAAAAAAAACGAACAATACATTAAATTTTCTTGATATTACTCTCATACACAAAAACAATGAAATTATCACAAAATGGCATAGAAAAGAAATTTTTTCACAAAGAACATTGAACTACAACAGTACACATCATTTGTCACAAAAAAAGAGTTTAATAATCGGATATATAACTTATACACAAAATCACTAAAAATAGATTTCACAAACTTTACAACACATTAGAAACATCAAAAAAAGAAAATATTAACAAAAAATATATTCCTCCCATATATTCCTGATTTAAGTAATAAAATTTCACAAATTTTAAATCCACATGATATTAAAGTAGCCCACACCGGACAAAATCAAATTAAACAAATATATTCTAAATTAAAAAGTAAAACACCTCTTCTGCAAAAATCTCATGTTGTTTATAGTATACCCTGTAATAATTGTAATAAATCATATATAGGACAAACTTTTCAAAATTAAGAAGAAAGACTAAAAGCACACAAATATACCAGAACACGAACCACAGCACTAATAAAACATAAAAACAATGAGAATCATACTTTCAACTTTAATAGCACGAAAATTTTAGAAATAGAAACAGATCAAAAACGCAGAGAAATTTTAGAAATGTTACATATTCAAAAAAATTTAAATAAAGTCGTAAATTAGATACAAACAAAAAAGAACAGATATCAAACATTTGAGTTCAATATACGCAGATTTAATTCTTTAATTTTTCGAAGAAACAACATAAATCAAAACGAACAAATTCTAACCATAACAACTCATCTTCTTAGACAAAATCTAAACATCTAGAATTTTCAATTTTACTAAAAAGAAAGTATAGTTCAGAACATGTGATCTCCAAAATTACAAGTAATGTCTTTTTGAAGACAACAATCCAATATTTTAAACCTATTTTGTACATTACGTGGGTGAAGGTTTCTGTGGTTCCCTTCCCATCTAATATCAACGGACCTGTCTGTTGATATTGGACTAAATAGCACGTAATTAATAACTGAAGACGGCCACAGCCGCAATGAGAAATTTTTGAAAACAAGATAAATAGTACCCTATTCTTTGACTTTTCAAAATCAAAATAATTTGAACCTATTCCGAACATTACGTGGGTAAAGTTTTCTGTGGTTTCCCTTACCATCTAATAATAACAGATTTGAATGTAAATATTGGACTGAATAGCACGTAATAAATAACAAAGAACGGCCACAGCCGAAAAAAATTTTAGTGAGACATAGTAGTCTTTTTCCATTCAAATTTTTTCAAATCAATAAATGTCAAAGAAATTTCAATTTTTTCAAAAGTTTTGATAAAGCCACGAATGTCGTGGCGAAACGTCAACTTTTTAATAAAATCGAGTTTTTTGAGATTCAACAAGCCTGTTATTGCTAATAATTAATAAAAGATTAGAAATAGTTCACAGCCAACAACTATTCGAATGAATAATTATATATATATATATATATATATATATATATATATATATACATATATATATATATATATATATATATATATATATATATATATATATATATAAATATAAAAAATATAATATATATATATATATAAAAATATAATATATATATATATATATATATATATATATATATATATATATATATATATATATATATATATATATATATATATATATATATATATATATATATATATATATATATATATATATTTGTTTGAATTGTTGTTGTAATGTCAAAGAAATTTCAATATTTCAAAAGTTTTGAAAAAGCCACGTGTCATGGCGAAACGTCAACTTTTTGATAAAATCTAGTTTTTTTGAGATTCACCAAGCCTATTATTGCTAATAATTATCAAAAATCAAACTGGGACGTTTATTCGAAACTGATCAAACAAACGGAGCTGTCAATACGAGTTTACCATACATCGAAATATTTCCACCTACCTTTGACGGTAAATGTTAGAAATATTAAAATAGTGATCACAATTTTAACATATTAACATATCAACTTCGTTGATATGTTCTTGTGGTTTCCCCTGTGCAACACAGTAGCATATAATTATGACATAGCACCACCAACAAATGAACCACGTCTTCAAAACAGACGGAGCAGTACGTCAGCCACAGCTAGTATGTCATGACACTAGAAGGTGGTTACCATATTGCGGGCAAGAGTAAGGGCGGGTTGTAACTCAACCAATTAACCTACTGGTCATAGAACCGCTGGTTAACCAAAGGTTAACTTTCGGACTGTGATCAGTAATTTTCTGTTGTAAGACGCTAATTCAACTATTGGTTAGGCAAATATTAAAATTTTGATATCACAGGAGATTTGCCGGCTTTGCGGATAGAGATATAATATAAAAAGGTGTAAGAAAGCGAGTTAAAAGATAATACTTATATTTCAGAAGCTTGAAAGGAATTAAAGTATTTTATGTTTGTGATTATTGGCATACAGTTATTCATCTGAATTTTCGGTCATCCTACTTTACCCAGGAAACATTAATTTTTAGGCAATTGTCGTTTTATAAAACTTGTTGCTGTTGACTTGATTGGATCTGAAATTGTTCCTTTAATTTGAAAAATATATTTTTGAATATCATATATGATGAGAGGATCAATCTCGGGATCAATATTTATAACTGTCTGTTCATTTGAAGTGAAGCAATGAAAATGTACTTATTTTCCATTTTCATATAAAACTGAACACAAAGTTGTCAAATTGGGTAAAATCCAAACAGGATGTTATCTGTGTCCAACAACAATGTCTTCTTCCGGAATCCAAACGAAAATTGGATCATAATGAAGAGAAACATCAAGAAGACTTGAGGCATAAAAAGGGGGTTCACCAACAAAAAATGAAGTTGATGGAAGAAGAACATGAAGTAAAGATATCAATTTTGAAGATGCAAAAATAAAAACTGTATCTGAATAAAAATTTAACTACAGCAGTAATTCATAGAAGATGTTGAGAGTATTGAGTGATTAAATTAAGTATTTCCAAATTATTCATCTCGAAACATGGAATATTGGATACCTACCTCTAAATTGATGTTATTAGCGAATTCTTCAATAGGCACTTGCTGCAATGTTTTCATCAACCGAAAGCTGAAGTTCATTTCTTTCACATGCTATATTGTGTCAGGTAGCACAAGATACAACGATACCTTCTACTGTATTCACACTGAGGCGAGTGACTCGAGCTGATACAGTAAATCGCCTCTTTAGAACTCCTATACATAATTTTGATATGATTGCCAGTCCTTATTTGACTCTCATTGAGAAGGTGCTCTGCAGGTAGTTGAGGATTTGTCAAAGGTATAATAAGGTGTAAATATGGTCTGACAGCATAGCCACTGTCACAGCCTGTAAGTACCTACTCTATTTCCAAAATCACTATTTTCGAACCTTGCCCTCAATCGGGAATTATTAAAAATAGTAGGGTCATGAACTGATCCTGGCCATCTACCTACTATGTCCTGGATGGTTAAATCTGCTTTACATAACGCTCGTTCATTCAACGAAAAACATCCTTCCCTGTTTCGAAATATCTCAGCATTATCTCTTCCGAGAGACTGTATTTTGATATGGGTACAGACCAATGCACCTATACACCTGGGAAAACTGCTAATGTTATAAAAATCAAGTTTTGTTTCTGACATTTCAACAAAATCCAGACGAAGTCTTGCTATGCTTCTAGTAACTTTATCAATTATTCGGCTTGTCATGGATTTGCCGATGTATGTGAAATAATAAATTTCACTTACTTATTCAGTCATTTTAACAAGCCTGAAAATCCCCTAGTTCTTGAACCTATTGCTAAATATCTGAGTGTTATCAAAACTTTTTCTTCAGCGGACACTACATGGGCCCTTAAAGGAAACTTTTATTTCACATGTTCTAAATTATTCCAAATTCAAATTTGACTCATATCTAATGCAAAATATATATTCTTCTATTTCCTAGATTATAAGTTGAATTTTTTTTTGGATAACTTGTACCTAGATCTGAATTCTTCATCATTCAATTTCAGAAAGTGATTTTCATTTTTCTCTGAAATTTCGTTGAGCTCTAGGAAACAATTCTCCTTCAACGAGTTCCAGAAAGTCTTCATCATGTTCGAGTTATTGCAGTTCTCCTCGTTGTAAGTCCATGGTATTATTTACAAATCAGAATATATCGAAAGTACACCGTTCCAGTGAAATAATAGAACTGATCCACAAAAATATTCAAAGAGACATAAAACAAATAAATATTAATGGTTCTGTGAAATATAATACAAAATGTTTATTATATTTCTATGTTCTATGACCTGAAATCAGATGGTAAAAAGTTCAATTGGCGTCTGAAATTAAGATCGTAGCGCCGGAACGGCTAATATCGGTACTAGAGGATGGGCCATTAACGGATTGTTTACATTGTTTGTAATGGCATTTACGTTCATTTCGTTTTGAGTTTTCGAACGTTTGTCGTCGTAATTTGAATATTTTTGGACTTCGTATTTTCCTGTGATTTATTGTGTTTGAATTGAGGACAATTTTATCTCTGTTCAACAGTAGATAACCTACCTACATCAAGTTGAAATTTACACTGAGTTTTTATCATCGAACATGAAAATCAATAATAAAATAAAGGAGAGGACGAATAAATTAATTGGTTAGAGGAACTATGTATCCATCATGAAGAGTCTGTATGATAGAACACCTATTTATTTTAAAAGTAAAAAACTTTCATAAGATTCAAGAAAACATCTCCGACATGTCTACTTTCATTACCAACCGAAGAGGTTTTGAGTATAATGGACAAAACTAAGTACTTACCAGCAAAACTGAAAGAAACAACATGAAATAAAGAAGAATTAACATCAATACTCTGCTTGAATGGTTTGAACGTAATGAGTTAAGTTTAATTTCATATTCTTGATGTTATGATAAACTGTTGTTTGGGTTGTGCAAATAAACATTATTTATTATTATTATTTTAATAGTATCTCTGGCTGTTACATCAAAGAAATTACAATTATCTAGAATCTCTGGATGATGGCCCAGGTTCTGATTCCTATAAAAGTGGAAGATTTTTCGTTGGAATAGCATTGGAATTTAAAAACCCTACGTTTGAAATGCTGAAAATTGCACATCAGCAGTTGGTTTTATTCTATATCAAAAAATCCACAAACTTACTGCAGGGAAAATAATTATTCTCAGTAAACTGTAAAGAACAACTCTCTTATGTTCAGACACTTTTTTTTCAATCTTCTAGTTATGAATCCATACCTTTCTGCTGTCCATCATTTTCTTGTTTTCCACCAACTTTGTTTGTAATACAACTTTGAATTTTCCAGCTTTCGGAAAGGTATGTAAGCTCTATTCGGGTTTTTTTTTGCCCAAAATGAACAATAGGATTCACAACAATAGTGATTCATTTCTTCTGAACGTTTGTTAACGATCCCAAGTAAAATTAAACACAATTAAAACTCAACAACTTCTCAAATAAAATACACGTAAACAGATGTAAACAAAGCAATCTATGGCCCATGCTCATCTACGTTCGCCAATAGTTAACCAGTTGCTTAATTCCAAGTTAATAAATTTTTCATCTTTTCTTCTTAATATGTTTCCAATGCTCTCATTGGTTCCGAACGCTACATTGATATTGTGTGGCTAAAGAAGTGATTTGAGTTTTATGTAGAACGTTCTGATATGAGTTAAAATGCTCTAATTCCCTTGTTACAGGCTGAATAACTTGCTGAATCGCTTTATTGAACAACTTTTTGTATAATTATTTTATTATTTCTGTTTTATTATTATTATGTCGATTAACCTTTTTACTGAAATCTTTCATTTTATGTTAAAACGTATAAAGGGAACTATTATGTGGGTATGACTCTATATTTTGTTTTTTCCGAGGGGTGAACCGCTGACTCAATTTTTGTACATCTAATGCACACAATGCCCGCAATTCCTCAGCAATGCCCAACAATGCCTAATAATTCCCATTGATACCCATCAATTATTTCTCAAAAATACCGATAGTGGCACATATAAATATTAATAATACCGGATGGTGCATACAGAAATGAAGTTTTCTAGGTACCTCACTACTAAACAATTTGTACAACATAATAAAATAGTATATTACCTATACATCGAGTCTATGATGATAAGCAATTATTACCGAGTATGTATAAACAGGATATGGACCACTGTAACAAAAATGAAGAATATCAACAATCCATAAACTAACATCTAAGAAATACAGAAGCAATGGATTTAGAAACACTTAATGCTACTACAGTAGATTGTACTATTGTACTTGAGGCGCAGCGAGAACATTGTCCAAGAATGAATAACAGAGAAGATAAACTCTCAGCAAATACACGACATCTTATGAAGTGGAGGCGAGAAATACTACAGAGGTCCCCAAGAGGTGGACACCAGCTGAAACATATAAACCAAGACATATTTAAAGCCGTTCAAAAAGATTCAAGAGCCTGTAACACCAAATGGATAAGGAAAACAATCGAGGACAACAAAAGAATGAAAGAACTCACGAACCAACTCTCAATAGGAAAAACCGAGATCACTAAACTAAAAAAAGCAAGCGGACAGCTCACTACAAAGAAACAAGAGACTGTGAGAGTATTTTAGTTGAACTTGTATAGTGAAAGGGAACAGCCAGATGATGACAATCCCCGGGCTATACCCAAAATTCTAAATTAAGGATCGAAGGAACTACCGGATATAACTAAAGCAGAAGTTTTGAAATCACTGTCGGAGATGAGGAACGGTAGAGCACCCGGAGAATATGATATTGTGTTTGAGGCAATCAAGGAAAGTGGAGATATACTACTAAGAGCTATAACAAACAACACCTACAGACTGGAATATCGTCATTGTTGTTATGCACAAAAAACATTGCTGACCTAAACAACTACAGGCCATCAGCTTACTTTCGCATCTATATAAACTATTCACTGAAATCATAACTAAACGCCTTGAATGAAAACTCGACTTCTATCAGCCCTCAGAACAAGCAGGATATCGATCCGGATGTGGAACGACCACCTACAGGTTACCAAATGAAAAATGTACCAAGAGAATCATGGAGTGGCGGAAGCAGAGAACTTGTCACTTGTACAGTGTCTTGTACTTTCAACCTAAGGAATTTTTCCTCGAGCTATTTTGTTCTCAGTTTAGTCATTTTTTTTTTGTAATGGAAACATACGTTTTGAACTCACAACGATTCAAAATGATCACTTCTCGATATTGAAGTTAAGAGTACGACAAGGCAACAATGCGCAGAATTTTATTATTGCTGGTTTTCCTAACTTCGTCCTATTCAAGAGAGAAGTTAAAAGCAAATGAATAAATGCTGTTTCAAGAGAAAACTGTATTTAGTTTCTTATATAAATTTATTCTATTCAGGAATATATATACATATATATATATATATATATATATATATATATATATATATATATATATATATATATATATATATATATATATGTATATGTATATATAAATCAAAAATATTTCAAACGGAAATCCAAATATTAAAGACAATACTTTCAAAGAGTCAGACAGGTAAAATGTACAGCTATACTCTAAGTCAGGGGTGGGAAACCTATTTTCTGCCAAGGGCCATTTGGAAATTTATAACATCATTCGCGGGCCAGACAAATAATAATAATAGTTTTTGTTGTTCAACAAAAAAATTTATATATTATAAATAAACAAATAAAAAATAAACAAACATAAAATATATGCATTTTTAAACATAATTAACTCATTCTAATACTAATATTATGGCTGGAACTGTCTTTCTTTGCGGAGTCGTGTGATATTAGCTGATATTGAAGATGTGGCTACTCGCAACTGATTTTCCAGGTTTAAGTCGGTCAATCTGGAACGCAGTCGATTCTTTGCGATCGTAAGTTTCGAAAAGAACTGCTCACAACAGTAAGTTGTTCCAAATACTGATGCATATTTCAATGCATGTCTCCTCAAAATGGGAAATTCATCATTGCGTATGTTATATTTATAGAACTCAAGCAGTGGTTGATTGTTGTATCTAGCTTTCAGCTCAACATTAGTTTGCAGCTGAATAATTTCGTGTTGGAGGTTATCAGGCACATCAGCTGGTTCCACATTGAACGGCGTATCAAAGATGTTCAATTCAATTTGCTTACTTTTTACGTTCGGAATCTTTCATTAAATGCCTCAATTAGTTTCGCACATGTCACACCATATAAGTTTCAATTTCTAAATCACTCACGTTTGCGCACGAAGAACCAAAAAGAATGACGAACAGGCACGAATTGCAACATACACTGAACTGTATTCAAGTTGGAACGCTTACTGGCAATCTCTGTCATAGACGAGTAGTGGGCTTAT
Organism: Cynegetis impunctata; assembly: GCA_030704885.1. Lineage (NCBI taxonomy): Eukaryota > Metazoa > Arthropoda > Insecta > Coleoptera > Coccinellidae > Cynegetis > Cynegetis impunctata. Next base: position 405,487 of record JARQZK010004370.1, read on the forward strand.
CGCGCAGTGGTTATACACTGTTTTTTTCGTAACGCTTCGTGCATAAGCACTACGCGAGGGGAGCAGGCAGCATTAAAGATACAGATAGTCAGATCTCCAAAAGAAATGGTAGGACGAGACACTCCTAGTCTGTGCTCCCAGTGGGACCACTATTCTATGACAGTAAGCGTTCCAGCTTAAGTATAGTTCAGTGGCAAAATATGTCAACACGATATCTGTCAGCAGTATTCACTCGCGGGCCAGACCAAATGACTTCGCGGGCCATATTCGGCCGGCGGGCCGGAGGTTCCTCACCCCTGCTCTAAGTTGTCTGAATAAACTGAAACAAACTGAAAAATGTATTTCATATTATGGGCAGTGTATATAATTATTACACTTGTTACGGTATATATTTACCCATGCGACAGCATGTCATTTCAGACTACCGATTATTCGTCAGAGAGATAGAAAGTGAAATGCTGTGATGCACAGGTAAGGATGAAACGAGCCAAACTCGGGGCCAAGAGTATTAACTTGTAATATTATACAACACTTGCTCAACTTAATTAAAGATACTCATTCTACCCTCGGTAATGCCCACAATTCCTACATAATTCCCGACAATACCTCGATTTTGTACACCACAATTCCCAGCGGTTTACCCCTCGGTTTTTTCGTCAATCAATTGATAGTAAGATCTAGAAAACTTTCCAAACCAAACGTTGACTTGAAGGATGTTTACAGATGGCAAGTTTTAAGTTATGGAATATTTTTCACAACATTAAGTTCAGTAGGTAGGTAACACAAAGCCAATTCGGGAATATGACTCTACTGGGCACTTAAGAGGACAGCGCTTCTCAATGATTATTAGATATGTCCCGGTCCAGAACTAGTCTTTAGCATCAAGGTTGATATGTGGATTACTTGGTGGTAATTCGTGTTGTGTATCGTATTTTCTGTTTCACTCCTGTGGATCTTACTATTTTTTGTTTGTTTTATATTAAAATTTTCTGAAAACAATGCTTTTTTCTATTTCCAATTGTTTGACTCTCCTGATTAACTGTTTAATTTGAATATAAATTTTTAGCAACCTCTTGTTTGGTTTTCATAAATGTTAGGATATATGCCTGCACTGTATTCTATTTGAAATTTTATCAAAATCAAGTTTCTATTGAATTACAAGGGCAGTGAGCGAGACTGATATGAATTGATGTTCGCTCCGCTCCACAATCTGAATATGAACGAATATTCTGCCCTGAGAACCATCGAAAACGCATAAATGTCGATACATTATGGACGAGCCATTTGCCAGTAACAACTTTAAGTAAAAATGTATGTATTGAAACCCTCCAAAGACACTCGTGTGAGATACTTTGAATTCGCATTTTATTCCGTTGCTGGAGAAAGAATAGGCACGATTTCTGTCATGTGGAATGGCATCGCAGAGTTTTGTGAATAGGATGAAATTATTTTGTGATACAGGTCCATATATTTAAATTTTTCAGTAGCATAATTCATGAAAATAGATGTGTTCAAGTGTTTTATAGTCCTCAATCCGAACATGATGAGCTAGTTACTGTACCTATAAATGCGTACAATTTTTAGTCGTTTGATCCCTGAAAAGAATAGACCATTGCAGAGTATCGAAAGTCATTTTTTTATCCGTTTTAGATCTTGTAGGCCAAGATTTTCTAATTTCACGAACCGTCGCTTTTTACTCAGATATTATTGTTTTCATATATATATATATATATATATATATATATATATATATATATATATATATATATATATATATATATATATATATATATAATATATAAAATTCTCGTGTCACGGTGTTAGAAGTTAAACTCCTCCGAAATGGCTCGCCCGATTCCCATGAAATTTTGTGTGCATATTAGGTATTCAATACACACATATAACACCCAATAAATTAGTGAATTAATTTATATATATATATATATATATATATATATATTATATATATATATATATATATATATATATATATATATATATATATATATATATA
>JARQZK010004370.1:412500-492500 GCA_030704885.1 Cynegetis impunctata
CGCTAATTGAATTATTCTTGAGAACCTGGTTGCGATTGTCTTAGTTGCATCAAAAACAACTGTGTCGTAAGATCTGTAGTTCTTTCATATTTTCATTTGTTAATTTCAAAAGTTTATTGAAAACGAAATTGATTTTCCTATTGAATGTAAAGAATTTTTTGCAAACATAGAATAGTATGTTTCAAAGTAATATGAAAAGAGATAACTGCTGTGCTTAATACTAAACGATCTGTAGATTACACAATATTTGAACAGAAAGATTTGCTAAATATTTTAATAATTTATTACTGAATATATCTCAATTTATCAACAAACAAATTATAGAAGTAACGCCGGAGAGAACATAGATGCGGACACTAGTACTCTCACAACTTGACATTTCGGAGGCTGCGTTCAGAAACGCACAATCAAACGCCTGAGTTTGATGGCTTTGGATACCTGTTTATTTGGTCTCATAAGTACGCATAATCAGCACAACAAGCCAGTAGCACTCTGAATTACGTGAATAGAATATTTCAGCGTAATTTATTGGTGACGTTACCAACAAACAAATTAGGCAAGTATTAGGGTGAAGTCCGTACTCTTACAACTTGACATTTCGGGCGGCTGCGTTCAGAAACGCACAATCAAACGCCCGAGTTGGCTTTGGATACCTGTTTATTTTGTCTCATAAGTACGCATAATCAGTACAATAAGCCAGTAGCACACATGATTTGCGTAAATAGAGTATTTTAGCGTAATTTATTGGTGTCGTCACCTGCGCGAAAAAAAGGACTACCGTATTTAAGGATACGTTCGGGTGGCAATCCTAGTCACCTTACACTCAACAAGCAAACGCATACACACATATTCATTTGCACCATTTCACCTTCAGAACAGCTAACGATTTGATTATATTCCAATCTGTTATGATAGTGATTCTCACTTTGATAGTTTTTAAAACTTTATCAACTTTCTATTCCGGATTTTAGACAAACTGTCCTCCTGAATTCTTTTGAAATTGCGATACCGAGATTATCCCAGTACAATGCAATTTTTTTTGATATTATATATATATATATATATATATATATATAACACGTTTTCTTGTTAATATTTTTATCAAAAAACATGTTGCATTGAATATGGCCCTAATGAGAATAATTTTCATGCTAATGATTTCTGAATAAATTTTGCTCTCCTGAAAAGATCATTGTTTTAAATAGTTTCTATTTGTTCTCGACGTAGTAATATTTAAATGCTAATAGAAATTCTGGTTTTTCTTTCATTTATTTATTCACAAACATTGTAATTGGTTTCAATTGCTTTTCAATGACAAATAAATATATCTCGTCACTTTTCTTTTTGTTGTAATATTTCAAGTGTTCTATTTCTCTCATTTATTGAACAATTGTTTCAATTTCGCAACTTGCGTTTCTGATTTCTTTTTACTTTATGTACCTAGTACAGTCAAACGCCGGTTTCGAATGGCTTATGGATTTGTAAGCAATGTGCATTATACAAGTAAGTACTAATTTAGTTAATGGAACCACCGAGACTCATAGACATACACAAACATCTATACCTAACGCAAGATTCGAACCCAGCACGCCTGTTGCACAGACAGCCACTTAACCTCTGCTCCACAAGGCGTTTCAAACGTTTCTGAGGCTATATCCCACAATTGACGAATTTACCTATCGTCTACTATCTCCAACTATATCATTCATGATTTTATTCGTTAATTTGTATGTCTATGATTAAATTTACTTGCTCACTGAAATATGAAATTTTGAACTGTAACCTTTTATCAGACTGAAACAAATGAAAGTGAATACATCACGATAATTTATTTCAAACTTTGGATTAATTGGCCGATACCTGATGTTAATTAATAAACGTATTAAAATAATGGTTTATAAAAACAATTTACACATTTATTAAATAAAATACGCATGACGCACGTTTTTGTGAAACTTCTTTTTCTTCCGACGCTTCAACGGAGAGATATATTAAGTTTGCATTTGAAGAAGATGAAGTTTCACCGAAACGTGCGTCATGCGTATTTCATTTAATAAATGTGTAAATTGTGTTTATAAACATTGTTTTAATATAATTTATTTCATTTAATTGTCTTCAAATAGCAAAAGTTTTCGTTTTCATAGTAACTCAAATTTCCGGGCTAATGAAAATAATTCTGATTATTCAAAATTTGAATAACAAATTTCACAAAGAAAAAAGTTCCCGATAGAAACTATATTACGTTGTACGAAATCTTGTTAACTTGTTTCAGGAGAGAGAGTTTTCTGTAAGAATTATGTATTCATTTATTAGGGGAGCGGCAAAATACCGCCGCCTTACGCATTCGATAGAAATTAATTTGATTTGAATTTAACAATAGCAATTAAGTACTCTGATTTTCATTGCAGTATTATATTTTCTATAAAATTTTAAATATAACATTATTCGTTCCACTTTGTTTAAAAATCAACTTACTTAAAATTGACTTGTGTTTTGAAGTTTGACTTTTTGTATCAAATTTTTTTCAAAGATGTCTCGAATTCGTGTTCACGACATTCGGAACGCTTGTCTTTTCAGCTTCCGGCTTATAAGCCAGTTTATAAACTGTGTAGTTCTGGGATAATCTCGGTATCCTTGAACGCAATTTCAAAAGAATTCAGGAGGATCGTTTTTCTAAAATCCGGAGTAGACAATTGACAAATATTAAAAACTATCAAAGTGAGAATCACTATCAAAACAGATTGAAATATAATACAATAGTTAGCTGTTCTAAATGTGTAATTGTGCAAATGAATATGTGTGTATGCGTATGCTTGTTGCGTGGAAGATGAATAGGATTGCCACACGTACCTACTCTTTAATACGGTAGATATTGTCCTTTTTTCGTACAAGTGACGTCACCAATAAATTACCCTGAAATATTCTATATACGTAAGTCCTGATTATGCATACTTATGAGACTAAATAAACAGGTATCCAAAGGCGTCAAACTCGGACGTTTGATTGTGCGTTTCTGAACGCAGCCCCCGAAATGTCAAATTGTAAGAGTACTACTGCCCGTCTCTATGTTCCGTCCGGCGTTACTTGTATAATTTGTTTGTTGGTAAATTGAAATATATTCACTTATTATTAAAATATTTAGCAAATCTAACTGTTGCAATATTGTGTAATCTACAGATCGTTTAGTATTAAGCACAGCAGTTATTTCTTTTCATATTACCTTGAAACATACTATTCTATGTTTACAAAAAATTCTTCACATTCAATAGGAAAATCTATTTTGTTTTCAATAAACTTTCGAAATTAGCAAATGAAAATATGAAAGAACTACAGATCTTACGACTCAGTTGTTTTTGATACAACCAAGACAATCGCAACCAGGTTCTCAAGTATAATCTCAATCAGCGATTCCCAATTATTATTGAAAAACCAAATTATTAGGCCAACCAATAAACTGCTTCTTTCAGGAACTGACGTAAACTACAATTTTAACCTGTCTCGAGAACGTCCTCACCATTGTCATGTCGTCTGTACATAAGCTTATCTTTCTCGTGCTAAGATATACAGCAATAAAAACACTCATGACGAAAATACTGTTTTAAATTTTCTATATTATATATATATATATATATATATATATATATATATATATATATATATATATATATATATATATATATATATATATATATTTATATATATATATATATATATATATATATATATATATATATGTGTGTATGTATATCTATAACTATATATTGTAACGGTTTTTTGAACCGTTCAATTTGGTAAAAGGCTACCGCAATAAAACGCTCGACCAGTTGACGTACCGAATTACGTTGACCGATGCGCACGACCCGGCGTATAGTGGCCATTTTCATTTCCGATTACCGTCTCATTATTTCTCGATTTGGTGTTAGTGAAACTAGTCAAGGGGTGAACAGATTACGTGAGTAAATCTTTCAAATTTCATTTTAATTAAAAGTTGTGGAAATGTATCAACCTTCCGATTCATTTTGTATGGTATTTCTTCCCATAAATTTCATTTAATTAGTTGTAAAACATCGCTGTAGGATGAGTATTAAGAAGTCTCCACATGGGGTAGCGCCTTTTACATTTTATATTAAATTAACTTCAATTTTATAGTATTGTGGTGAGAAATATCATTATTAAAATTCATTTGTAAGACTATCCATACCATTTTCCTCATTTAAACGTCGCGATGTCCATCGTAAAATACTGATATTGAAAGATTTAATAATTTCGTGCATGTGCCGCCAACCTTAGCCATATTACGAACCGAATAATTTATGTTTGATAGAGTTTTCTTCCACCTCGTGATTTTGAGTACAATACTTGTAACTAGTAATTATTGTAGAATCCCGGAAAATTGTACGCATTCGTGATAATGGCAATGGTGGTTGGCAACCCAAGATACTTCGACCTGTACTTACGAACTAATGTTTAACAGGGACCCTTGGGAGCTTACTTGAGATCTTTACGTTGAGAGCTTTACGTTGATAGCTTTACGATGAGAGCTGTCCTTTGAGACTTTTACGTTGAGAGCTTTACTTGGAGACTTTTACGTTGAGAGCTCTACTTGGAGAGTTTTACGTTGAGAGCTTTACTTGGAGAGTTTTACTTGGAGACCTTTACTTTGAGAGCTGAATCATTTTCAAGTTGAGATACCGATCAAGTGAGAGCTGAAGCATTTTCAAGTTGAGATACCGATCAAGTGGAGAGCTGAACCAATTTAAGTTGAGATACCGATCAATCCTATACAGGCCAGAATATAGGAAGCCACCACCGTAGATAAGTGCATTTCGTTATTAGTTGTAAATTAGAGTCAATATATTATTTTGTTACATTAAAGTTTTATTGAGAGTGTATAAGTACTGACAAAGTTATCATGGCGCCCTAATTCCATCTTTTGGTTCACTATTAGTTTAAGTAGCTTGATTTCAACAGTTTAGAACCCCCTCATAGAGCTAGCTGGTAACATCTTGTGGCAAGTTTCATTCAAAATCCATTATAGAATTTTTATAGGGGTTAAAACCTTACAATATATATAAATATATATATATATATATATATATATATATATATATATATATATATATATATATATATGCATAATTATTGTGGTAGAAAATAGTATAGTGTTTTTAGACGGAAATTAGATGAATTCATTTTTGAATATTCTCGTTTCATAGGTTGTGTGTGCCGCTCCTCCCGAATGAAGATACTCGTTATCATTCTTTTCTTTGAAGTATTTCCAGGGGGCGAGGTTCGTAATGACGTTGGCGAGGTAATCCATGCATATACGGGATCCGAGACTACCCTTGCACACATACATTCGTTTTCTTTTATTTCGTGAATCGGAAAAGATTTGATGAAATCCCCTATGCTAAAGTCTCGCGTTCCAATCAACACACGCAGTGCTCCATCTTAGGGGTCCATTATCGTTCCGTTGCCAAAAATATAGTTGGAGAAACTACGTTTTCAATCGATGTTTTTGATGAAAGTATTTCCATCTGAATTCTACTCTGTACATTTACTGAAGCTGACAAATTTGCAAATGAGTAAAAAAATGCAGAAACTGGAGTTTGATCAACTAGACATAGTGAAAAAATAAAATATGTCATCTCATATACTCATCTCGAAATGGAACACGCATTATTTCAAAATTTTAACGTGTTCCTATTTTCCATTTTGATACTACGAGGTATTTCAGTTTGTATTTACTTACACTACTACATTCGACCCTGGGCTACTCAACAAATAAACTCTTGGTTTATTTCTTATAGATGCCCAGTATCGATATTTTAGTTCAAGAACAAGGTTATTTTCAGTATTGCAAAAAGTTGGATCATTCAGAATGAGTTTAAAAAACATCAATCCTCCTATATATATATATATATATATATATATATATATATATATATATATATATATATATATATATATATATATATATATATATATAGATATATATATATATATATATATATATATATATATATATTATATATATATATATATATATTATATATATATATATATATATATATATATATATATATATAATGAAGTAAACTAGGACATTTATTTGAAACTAATCAAATAAACCTCCTAGCAGAGCTGGTTATACGAGTTCACGAAATATCGAAATATTTCCATATACCTTGGACGGTAAATGTTAGAAACATTGAGTTGTTCATCACAATCAACGAAAACGATAGACAGACTGTTTCGCCCTTATTTGGGGCTCATCAGTATCATTCATCGATATTTTCCTTCTAGTAACTCAATGGCATATAAATATGACACAGCGCCGCCAGTCGGAAACAAATGAACCACATGTTACAGATAGATGAAACATTTATCGGTAACGAGAACTCGTACGTGCTGACACCCGAAGGTGGTAACTATATTCGCTTAGCAGGAGTGTAAATGTTGCATTACATCGAATTAATGTGGCAACCTTACTCTTGCTTAGCGAATATAGTTACCACCTTCGGGTGTCAGGACTTACGAGTTCTCGTTGCCGAAATGTTTCATCTATCTGTAAGATGTGGTTCATTTGTTTCCGACTGGTGGCGCTGTGTCATATTTATATGCCATTTTACTAGAAGGAAAATATAAGAAGGTTTGAAATATTTGGTTGTTTATCACTTTCGATGGATGGATGATACTGATGAGCCTCAAATAAGGGCGAAACAGTCTGACTATTATTTCCGTTGATTGTGATGAACAACTTGATGTTTCTAATATTCACCGTCCAAAGTATATGGAAATATTTCGATGTTTCGTGAACTCGTATAACCCAGCTCCGCTAGGAGGTTTGTTTGATTAGTTTCAAATAAATGTCCTAGTTTACTTCATTTTATTGCCACAAACGTGTATCATCGATAACGAACTGTTTTATATATATATATATATATATATATAATTATTTATTCGAATTGTTGTTGCCTGTGATTTATTTTTAATCTCTTGATAATTATTAGCAATAACAGGCTGGTTGAATCTTAAAAAACTCGATTTAATTAATAAATTGACGTTTCATTATGACATTTATAGTTATTCAAAATTTTTGAACAAAATTGAAAATTCTTTGACATTTATTGACTTGATAAAATTGAATATTGATCTGTCTTGTTAAAAATTCTTTCAGTCTAATATTAACATTCAAAATTGTTTCATTAGAAGGCAAGGAAACTACAGAAACCTTTACCTATGTAATGTTCGAAAATAATAATAGAGTACTATTTATTTAACCAGAAAGAAATTAGTCACGGGAAAATATTTAAAAAAGTAGAGCAGAATTATCGTATAGAACGTTTATATGGAAGCAGCCGTTGACACGTGTTTCGGACTCTTTGGTCCTCATCAGAACGGCGTAGCTAAGTATTGGATTGAAATTGGAGATGAAAATAGTTTAATAAATAAAATCCTCTGTTATGGAAGAAAATCACTTATGTGTGGTTTAATGGTTGAACACACCGGTATTGGAGATTTGGTCAAACTTTGCCACGGAGGCGATTAATTCCATCCGAGAGATCTTAGAAAGAGTAAATTGATATTAAAAAAGAAAATTAGTTTTTTTTTTTTAAACCACAAATAAGTGATTTTCTTCCATAACAGAGGATTTTATTTATTAAACTATTTTCATCTCCAAATTTTCAATCCAATACTTAGCTACGCCGTTCTGATGAGGACCAAAGAGTCAGAAACACGTGTCCACGCCTGCTTCCATATCAACGTTCAATACCGATCACTCTGCTCTACTTTTTTAATATTTTCCCGTGACTAATTTCTTTCTGTTAAATAAATAGTACTCTATTATTATTTTCTGAACATTACATAGTAAAGGTTCGTGTAGTTTCCCTTGCTTCTAATGAAACAATTTTGAATGTTAATATTAGACTGAAAGAATTTTTTAACAAAGACAGATCAATATTCAATTTTTATCAAGTCAATAAATGTCAAAGAATTTTCAAATTTTGTTCAAAAATTTTGAATAACTATAAAGACAGTGTTCATAATGAAGAAAGTCAATTTAATTAAATTAAATCGAGTTTTTTAAAGAATTCAACCAGCCTGTTATTGCTAATAATTATCAAGAGATTAAAAATAAATCACAGGCAACAACAATTCGATAAATAATTAAATATTTGCTAGCTGAAAATATGGCAATGATCCAAACTACTTGTTTTATAATGTACAGTACCCTTTTTCATTTAGAAAAAATTTGAAATTCTAAATTAAAATTTTCATTAAAAACGGCTACTTCCATATAAAACGAACTATACCTGTATAATTTTTTGCTTTACTTGTTTAATATTTCCCAAAACTAATTTGCTTTTTTAATGTTAATTACTCTTTCTGAGATCTCTCGGATGGAATTAATCGCCTCCGTGGCAAAAGTTTGACCAAATCTCCCATACCGGAGAGAGTTCAAAAAACAATAAACCACAAATAAGTGATTTTCTTCCATAACAGAGGATTTTTTATTATAAAAATTTCATTAAAAACAGCTACTTCCATATAAACGAACTATAACCGATATTTTTGCTTTACTTGTTTTATATTTTCCCAAAACTAATTTTCTTTTTTTAATATCAATTTACTCTTTCTAAGATCTCTCGGATGGAATTAATCGCCTCCGTGGCAAAGTTTGACCAAATCTCCAATAACGGAGAGTTTCAAACAATAAACCACAAATAGTGATTTTCTTCCATAACAGAGGATTTTATTTATTAACTATTTTCATCTCCAAATTTTCAATCCAACTTAGCTACTGCCGTTCTGATGAGGAACCAAAGAGTCCGAAACACGTGTCAACGGCTGCTTCCATATAAACGTTCTATTCCGATAATTCTGCTCTACTTTTTTAATATTTTCCCGTGACTAATTTCTTTCTGTTTAAATAAATAGTAACTCTATTATTATTTTCGAACATTACATAAGGTAAAGGTTTCTGCCTCTTCTTCTAGTTTTCCCTTGCCTTCTAATGAAAACAATTTTGAATGTTAATTTAGACTGAAAGAATTTTTAACAAGACAGATCAATATTCAATTTTATCAAAGTCAATAAATGTCAAAGAATTTTCAATTTTGTTCAAAAATCTTTTGAATACTATAAATGTCATAATGAAACGTCAATTTATTAATTAAATCGAGTTTTTTAAAAAGATTCAACCAGCCTGTTATTGCTAATAATTATCAAGAGATTATATATATATATATATATATATATATAATATATATATATATATATTTATATATATATATATATATATATATATATATATATATATATATATATATATTTATATATATATATATATATATATATATAAAGTTACAATGAGCCTAAAGCATAGAAATATGCTTAGATGCTTAGATGCTTATAGATTAAGAATTTTTATGCTAGTAACCCGCATACGGAAGCTGCCGCTGATCAATAGACCTGTTCCGGACATTTTGATCTTCATCACCTCATCAGAACAGCATAGCCAAGTTGACGTTAGAGAAATTAGGAAATGAAAATACAAAACAAACGAAATCCTTTATTGCACGAGAATATCACACATTTACAGCTCCTGAAGAAACACTCCATCCGTAGGAGCAAGATCTTCACATTTGCACTGGAGACAACTTCATTCACAGGATCTCGGATCCAAAACAATGAGCCTTAAATATAGAATTAGGAAATTTTTGTTCCTGAGCAAAACAGAGATTGTTCTGTTTTGATCAGGAACAAAAATTTCGAAACAAGTTTAAACATCCTGTATGCGGTTTATAACATTAAAAATGTGTAATCTTTATGAATATTATATATATATATATATATATATATATAGATATATATAGATATATATATATATATATATATATATATATAATCATCATCATCAAGCAGCCGTTCGCGTCGACTGCTGGACATAGGCCTCCCTTAGTGGTTGCCATCGCTTTCGGTCTTGTGCGCTCTGTATCCAGTTTCCCCGGTTTCTCTTAATGTCGTCCGTCCATCTTGTTGGTGGTCTGCCTCTGTTCCTGTAGGCTTCCTGCCTTGGCTTCCACTCCAGAATACGCTTTGACCATCTTCCATCCGTTGTTCGTGCCAAATGGCCCGCCCAGTTCCACTTCAAGGTTGCTACTCTCTCTATGACATCAGTCACACCCGTCCTATGTCGTATTATAGCCATATTGGGTATTCTGTCTCTCAGTGATAGTCCCAGCATTGACCGTTCCATAGATCTCTGGGCTACTCGCAATCTGTGAGCCGTTTTTTTGTTAAGCGTTAACGTTGTTACCCCATAGGTTAGTACTGGCAGTATACATTGGTTGTATGTTTTCCGTTTGAGACATATAGGAATGTTTGATTTGAAAACATCCCTAAGCTTTCCAAATGCCGCCCGCGGCAAGCCTATTCTCCTGTTCAGCTCGCAGGTTTGGTTGACTCGGCATATTCTAATCTCGTGACCCAAATATTTATATGTGGTAGCCTGCTCAATACTCCTACCATCAACTGAGATATTCTCACTCATGACAAGGTTGGTCATACATTGCGTCTTCTTATAATTCATTTTCAAGCCGACTTCTTTACACGCTTCATGAAGGCTCTCCAGCATAGTCTGTGCCTGGTCAATACTGTCGGCAAATACGACAATGTCATCAGCGAATCTCATGTGGCTCAGCTGCTCCAAGTCGATATTTATGCCCATTCCTTCCCAGTTTACTCTTTTGAAGGCGTATTCTAATACGGTGGTAAACAACTTCGAAGATATTGTGTCGCCTTGGCGAACTCTTCTTTCGGTTTGAAATTTGTTTGTGTCTGCGTGTAACCTTACACATGCAGTTGCCCGCTTGTATACGTTTTTCAATAGGGAAGTGTATCGGTGGTCAATACGACAGTCCGCCAGCGCTAGTAGCATTTTGTGTTGATTTAGGAGGTCGAAAGACTTTTCAAAATCTATGAATACTAGGACGAGTGGTATACTCGATGCTTTTTTCTATTAGATTCTTAATAGTTTGAAGATGATCGTTTGTTCCATACCCTGCCTGTTCACGTGGCTGGTATAAATCCAATTTAGATATCAGAGGCTTAGTTGTGATCTTCATAAAGAGCTTGAGACATGTGACAATAAGCTTATCGGTCTATAGTTTTCTAATTGTGCGATGTCTCCCTTTTGTGCATTATGATTATTATAGCATTATCCCACCGGGATAATGGGGGACTCTTCATAAGAGCTTGCATATATTCTCAAGCAATATGTTTCCTCCTGCTTTAATGGACTCAATAGCAATTTCGTCCTCACCCGGGGCTTTATATCCTCAATTTCTTTTAGCGATGCTCTTATCTCATCCAGGGTAATATCGGGAATATCTTCTGAACCTTGGTTTTGTACATGGAGTAAGTTTTCAGGCGAATTTTGTTTCTTTTCTTTATATAGCTCTGTATAAAAATCCTCGACCAACTTTAGGATTTCTTCTTTATTTGAGGTACCTTATACGGCCTGTCCCCTTTTCCAGCTTACAGATTATTTTGGTACCTACCAGAGGAGAAGTTTCTTCGGAGGACCTTCAAACTTTTGTTGTTTTCAATAACCTTTCCTATTTCTTCGGATTTAAACTTCCATATGTCTCTCCTGAGGCCCTTTGAGATGTCTCTATTTAGGTTTCGTAGTTGGTCCGCATACATGGTATGCTTGAAATTTAGTTCCCTTCTCTGTTTCATAAGACTCCTTGTGTTTTCACTAATCTTATCCTTTGGCTTCTTATTTTTTGAGCACCACCGTTTTTTGCGTCCTAAAATTTCGTTGATTTATCTGTTCGCTGCCTCGATATTTACTTCTTCGTTTTTCGCAATCCCAGGTCCTCAATATCAGACCACCTTTGAGGCGCCCGCTTCATAATCATATTTGTCCTCTCTCTTTCTACATTGATAGTCACCCTTGCTCTTACCATTCTATGGTCGATATTGAATGAAAATCGATTAAGTACATTGACATCTTGCACAATATTTTTTCTGTCGGTGATCACATAGTCGATCTCGTTCTTGGTCCGTCTGGCGCTTTTGTTCACCCTTCTTAAAAAATGAGTTCATTGCATACAGTCCATGGTGTGCCAGGAAGTCAAGGAGTATGTTTCCCCTTTCGTTCCTCGGCCATATCCGTGTTCACCCATAGCTGACTCGGCATCATCCTCTTTATATCCAAGTTTTGCATTCAGATCTCCCATAATAAGGTTGTAATGGGTTGGTGTATTTGCCATCGCTTCTGCAATGTCCTCATAAAAGCTTGCCACTTCTTCGTCCAAATGTGTAGTTGTTGGTGCATAGACCTGAATAACTTTTATTTTTTATTTTGAGCTCAGTCTTAGCACAAGAAATGCCACTCTGGAGCCTATACTATCCATCTGGACAACTTTGTCTTCGTGTTTCTTGTTTATTATGAAACCTACTCCTCCATCCGTCGAGTCGTTTTCTCCTTTATGGTAGAACAGGTGTCCTGACTTCTGTTGTTCTCCTTTTCTTCTAATTTCGCTCAATCTCACAACGTCCCAGTTTATATGTTTGAGCTCTTCTTCCAGTTTCAGCAATCTTTCGTCGGTTGACAAAGTCCTTGTATTCAGTGTAGCAACATGTAGTCGTCGTTTTTGATAGCCTGGTCGTATCCGGCGATTCTTGTCGTCATCCATACATAAGGGGTTTTTAGCCTTACTTCTACCACGCTGCCATTGCGGGTTGGTAGAGTCTTCCTAGAGGATATATATATATATATATATATATATATATATATATATATATATATATATATATATATATATATATATATATATATATACATATTTATATTTATATATACATATATACATATATGTATATATATATATATTAATTTTTTATATTCAGGCTCTGCTTTTTGTTAGAAACTCACATACACCATTCGTTTCATTTCATGAGCTTAGAGATTTCATAAAATCCTCCATCTCAAAGTTTCTCGTACCAATCAACACACAGCTCGGAAGGCCATTATCCAGTTCGCCTGGAAAACTTCAGTGAAAGAAAATGGATGAAAAAGTTTATTTCGACATAATGAATTCGATAAATCTTACTGCATTATATATTCGGAAGGCATTTGAAAAGTTAGGAAGTTCGTGCTCTATAGATCGAGATGAACTTCGATATATTATTTTCATTAGGTAACTGCAGATTTTAGCTCATAACAGCCTTTCCTATTCCATATTTTACGAGTCATATTACACTTGGTGTAAGTGTTCATATATATATATATATATATATATATATATATATATATATATATATATATATATATATATATATATATATATATATATATATATATATATATATATATATATATATATATATATATATATATATATATATATATATATATATAATTATATATATATATATATATATATATATATATATATATATATATATATATACCTATATATATATATATATATATATATATATATATATATATATCAAGAGGTGTTAAAAAATACACCATAGGCGAAAATTTTTAGGATTTCAAGGTCAACCGCCTTATAATTTAAAGAAAATCAAAGTAAAACAAGCACCCTAAGCTATTAATTTGTTTGGAAAAAAATGTTTTTCACTCTCGAGTGTCTATCTTGAGACCTACAACTCCTATTTACAATATACACAAAAACTTCTCAGCCAATTAATCAATTCATCTATTCATCAAAATTTTTTTTCTTTCACAAAATAGGTACCTACCTACCTACTTAACGAATTTGCTACTTATTCGAGGAATTGATCAATTGTTGCCCAGCAAGAACCAAGGTGAGAGTTTTTTGTTGCCAAAAATAAAATAGGACCCTCCCAAAAATAGATTAAAATAAAATTCTTGTCATAAAAGTAAAACAAAATAAAAATAAAATAACAACAAAATAAACTAATAAAATATACATTCACTTAGACCTAATAAACAAAAAAATTTAAATAAATTCTTTGGCATAGACATCTATTTTTTATAATTCCTTCATAGATGCCAATGCCCAAGCAGAAGCCTTAAATAAAAAATAATTTTTACATAAAATTAAACAAAAAATAAATTCTGTGAAGATTTTTACAAGGAACAACGAATTATTTAGTATAATACTAAGTAATGAAGTACCTAGTACCACAAACAAAACCTGTGAAAAATAAAATGTACAAAATATGTGTGGGACAGCTGGTGAGAGCAAATAAAAAGTTATTATATATTTTTGAAGATTAGTGCGATTCTGCGATCTTTAACGTTAGCAAAATGATCTATAATATCCTCATAAAATTTTTTGTCTTTCGCCAAAAGTTTCACCAATTCCTTTTCAATAGACAACAAACTAATATTTTTCAAAGGATCTTGGCTCATTGAATTTCGTAAATAAGTTTTTAATTCTCTTAAGAGTGGAAAACGAGCGTCTACGGAAGCCGAAGTCACCGGGATAGAAACAATTAGACATAAGAGTTTATAAACTTGGGGTAAATCTTGATTCAAATCATTATCAAAAAGGTATTTAATAGTCATCACATGATTTTCATTTTGCCCCAAAATTTCATTGTCATTATAAACAACACACAGTTCACTTTTTAGGGCCTTCTTTTCAAAAAAAAGTGTATTTTTGACAACAATTTTCCAAAAGGTTACCTGGAAAATTAGCCGAAAATCTGGTAAACAAATTTTTATTGAGTAAGTCGAAGAAGTGCAGTGTTTTCAAATCAGAGAACCTTATTTCTACTTGACCCCTAATAGTATCCAAAATTTCATAAAATATTTGCTTATAGTGAAGCTCCATATCTGCGAAACTGAATTTCTTTCGTTTTGAGCTAAATTGAGTCGTATCATCAGTAGTTTGAAATACAGAAAAAAGTTTTTTAAAATAAACTTCTGCACGAAATTCTGAAATTTTTTCCAAAAGAAACTTGAGCCGATTTCGTGAGTAAATCACATCTGAAAACTTGTGCTGTAAGATTTTAAAAACTATTTCTGTTTATTCAACAATTAATTTAAAGATGTTTAAAAAATATATAAATTCCTTATCTTCTATGTAAGATATTAATCCGCGTGCGGTATTTAAAGTTACTTTATCGGTGAAAAATTTCTCACTTTCAACTATAGAATTAAATCGTCAAATCCTAAGCGGCCCCAAACAGAGACATTTTCCCTAGTAAAAAGTAAACACTGCCAACAAAATAATTTATTTTTTACCTGTGATCCGGTTAGGCTCATAATTTCTGATATTAAATCCGCGATTTTGTTGTCTGTTACGCTGCACCAAATTGTTTAATTCAGGGGTAGGTCGCAATGTTTTTATCAAAACTTTATCCTCATAACTTAGTGCACTAAATTTATGGGATAACAAATATTC
Organism: Cynegetis impunctata; assembly: GCA_030704885.1. NCBI lineage: Eukaryota > Metazoa > Arthropoda > Insecta > Coleoptera > Coccinellidae > Cynegetis > Cynegetis impunctata. Next base: position 427,920 of record JARQZK010004370.1, read on the forward strand.
CACTAAGTCACCATTGACATTTTTGAAATTAACTTCAGTAACCAAACTCATTTTAAAACAATACCTACGATCAAATTAATGCTTTCCAACGAATTCACTCGATTTTACCCGAAAGTCTATAGTTGTGATTGGTTGACATTGTGAGAGAGTTAGGCTTCATCGGTGTTGCCATTTACATGTGTTTTGCTTTTCTATTGCAATGAAGTATTCATTCGCAGTATTTGCACCGTTGTTTGCTTTTCTGTGGCAGGCATGATGAACGTTGAGAATATACCATTTTAAGCCTCCGCAGCGTTGCAACAAATCTTGAAATGAATGAAATGCAGTAAATGTAAATACCTTCTATCGTAATTAATAAATTATATTTTAGGTATTATGTAGGTTGAAAGGAAGGTAGGTGCATAAAATAATATGATTTTGATCAATATGAATATGCTGAATGCTGACTATTCAATATAATATATTAGTGATACACGGAATATTATTGAGGAGGAGGCTTAGCCTCCTCAGCCGCCTTCGAATAGCCGCCCCTGATATAAATATATATATATATATGTATATATAAATACATATATATATATATATATATATATATATATATATATATATATATATATATATATATATATATATATATATATATATATATATATATATATATATATATATATATATATATATATATATATATATATATATACGTATTTTTTTTTAAATTATTCTTGCTTTCGTGGTATTGTTATTCGCTCGTATTTTGTAGATCTTTTCTAGAGTAGCAATAATAGAGACAAATCTTAAAATGTAATATTTAGCTAGCTGTTTTGTACGAAACACGATATGAAACATATTTGTCTGTTTTTCTTGACTTTTCATTTTTTTAAATATGACAAATTAATTTCAATCCAGTTTTGGGGAAGTCATGAATTTCATAACGAATCTTTAACTGTTCAATAAAGTGAGTCTTCTACTTCAAATGGCCTGGCCTATTATTCCTGAAAAAGGCGAGTAAATATATATATATATATATATATATATATATATATATATATATATATATATATATATATATATATACACGTGTATCCTGAATGAGTAGAAAAAATTCAATGGATTATTCTTTGGTGGAAAATGTCTTAATAATGCTTAGTCAAACAAACTTGAATTCTCAAGGCTTTCGCTTACTGAATGACAGGCGATCCAGTTATTAATTTTTTCAGTAATTACTTCGCTAATTATTCTGCATACTTTCAAGCTTATTAAGATATTATAACCAAATTTGTGGTCTTAGGGAAGTTCACATTTTTTGTGAAGAAAATATAATGTTTCGCTCTGACTATTGATGATTTTTTCGGAGATTTTGGATTTAGAGTCTTTCAACCTTCGTAACACTCTTTTGAAGTGCTCTAAACCCTTAAAAACCGCAATCTCGATATTATACCAACAAATTGCTCTAGAAAGCGGAATTTAATTCATAGATATGTTGTTCAAAATTGGTCAAGATATCAAATGAATCAGGTTCGAAAATTTCGCTAACACCCTTCGCTCAAAATTTGGACTTGCATAAATTTGAACTAAAATTCACCCTCATTTTTGTGGTATTGTTCTGCCTCGAAAACGGCCATCTATACCGTTTCAGCTCATTTGATATATATATATATATATATATATATATATATATATATATATATAGATATATATATATATATATAATATATATATATATATATATATAATATATATATATATATATATATATATTATATATATATATATATATATATATATATATATATAATATATATATATATATATATATATATATATATATATATATATATATATATATATATATATATATTATATATATATATATATATATATATATTATATATATGTATATATATATATATAAATATATATATAAATATATATATAAATATATATATATATAAATATATAAAATATATATATATATATATATATATATATATAATATATATATTCCAAAAAAATTCCTCTCATTAGTTTTCACGTAGCTTAAATACGTACAGGGTGTCCTCGAAATTGCCTCTTTTGTCAAAGGTCTCGAACCAATTGACTGTACAGGGTGTCCCATTTTGGGTACTTTTGAATGATATCTCCGTTGTTTTTGAAGATAGACGGTTGCGGTTTTCGCGACACTGCTACTTTTTCGTAAAACTGGAGATGCCGTTAACATAATTTTAATAGCCCTTTTAGTTTTCAGGGCATTTTTGAAAATGTTGCATTTTGGGATCCCCGTCGTATCGCCGTTATACTTATCGAAAAGGTAATATAACATTCTTATAGATTTTTTCCGTAGAACTATTTGTGAGTTATAAAGCAAACTCATGTTTTTTCAAATGGAATAGCCTGTATATTTATAGACTATAAAATTTGTTGAATTGAATTGGCATTTAATTGGCGGAAGTTCATATTCATAACTTTATAAAGAAATAAAAAACTAATTTTTCACAGGTTGGAATAAAAATCTATTGAGTAAACGCGTTTGTATATAATTAAAAGTCCATAATGCAAAAATATGTGGTCTTTCTTCCATCGTCTGGAAAAGGCGAAGTAAAGCACACATGTGAAAATCATTTCTAGACGGTAGAGATGGAAGAACAGCTGGGAATACGCTTTCGAGCTTCTGATATTTTTCATACCCTCATTCGAATCAGATCTCGAAATTCATTCGAAATTGACATCTCGGATTCAATAATATCACAAGGAAATATATTATTACTCAAGTTTCCGGGAAAACGCTTATTTTCCGGAACATTATTGACAATTCATTGATGAGAAAGCACTCATATCTTGGAGAAATAGATTCACAAAGTTATATTGAAAATTCCAGAAAACATCATTGGAACATGTTTATTTCTAATTAAAGGGAAACTTTCTGCATAGGCTATAGAATAGCTGAAAATAGAAAACTGCGTAAAAAGTTTACATGATATTACCAATAAAATGAATTTCCATCAAACATATTCATCTTAAGTAGTCATTTTGAGTGTCTTGTACCTCGTTTCAATTATTTCAATATTTATATATATATATATATATATATATATATATATATATATATATATATATATATATATATATATATATATATATATATATTAGAGTTAGGTTTTATTGCACTGTATAATACTATCTTTGGGTTTCTTGTTCTTGAGTTTTTAGTGCTTATTGAACTATAGATAAAAGTATTTGTTATCAAAAATTTTCCGTTTAATTCTTAGACATACACGTGTTTCGGTCTGGTTTGACCTTTTTCAATGTCTTCAACTTTGTGCTATAAATTAATATACATATTATAGTTCCATTGCTTAAAAGATAATAGATTCTTACCTATCTTATATATAATTATGTTCTTTAATAAATTTTAATATTATATTTCAGTTTGAATTGACCGAACAGGTTAACAGGTTATCTCATTTATTTTGATTTTGGTCTGTGTTCATGTCTTTTTCTTTTGTTTTTAAAATCAGGTCTTTGTTTCTTTGCTTGTCTGTAGTTGTGAACCTAACACATACCACTCACAACTACAGACAAGCAAAGAAACAAAGACCTGATTTTAAAAACAAAAGAAAAAGACATGAACACAGACCAAAATCAAAATAAATGAGATAACCTGTTAACCTGTTCGGTCAATTCAAACTGAAATATAATATTAAAATTTATTAAAGAACATAATTATATATAAGATAGGTAAGAATCTATTATCTTTTAAGCAATGGAACTATAATATGTATATTAATTTATAGCACAAAGTTGAAGACATTGAAAAAGGTCAAACCAGACCGAAACACGTGTATGTCTAAGAATTAAACGGAAAATTTTTGATAACAAATACTTTTATCTATAGTTCAATAAGCACTAAAAACTCAAGAACAAGAAACCCAAATATATATATATATATATATATATATATATATATATATATATATATATATATATATATATATATATATATATATATATATATATATATATATATATATAAATATATTCAGTTACAAATTTTCAGCATGAAATTAATTTAGAGGTGGTCCAATCTTTAACCTGGTAAACATGGAATGTATTCATACAAATGGCGCCAGTGAGGGGACAATGTTGATACTACTTGATGGCGCTTTCCTTGCATCTAGTCAATTCACATACAAATTTTCAACTCTCCAGATCAGTTTGGAGGGGTTGTAGAGGGCCATAAGAATAGCGGAAATACCTAATCTTATTTTTAACATACCAATGATGACGGTGAGGAAAAACCGTTGAAAATGTTCACCCTCTCTACCCTAAAAGCAATCTAATTGACATACAAAAGTTAAATCCTCTAGCTCGGTTTGGAAAGGTTGCTTTATAGGCTGGCAAATCTTAAACAATAGCAGAAACAACATGAAATGTATACCTACTAATTTCTGCGGTGAGGATAACAAAAATGCTCAAAGACATTTTCTTTATGATAACTCTATTCACATACAAGTTTACAACTCTTACACTCTTTTGAAGTGCTGTAAAACCTTAAAAACCACAATCTCGATATACCAACAAATTGCTCTAGAGAGCGGAATTTAATTCATAGATATGTTGTTCAAAATTGGTCAAGACATCAAATGAATCAGGTGCGAAAATTTCGCGAACTCCCTTCCCTCAAAATTTGGACTTGCATAAATTTGAACTAAAATTACCCCTCATTTTTATGGAATTTTTCTGCCTCGAAAACGGCCCCCTATACCGTTTCAGCTCATTCGATCTGAAGAAATCCGCTGGAAGTGTCCAAATATATATATATATATATATATATATATATATATATATATATATATATATATATATATATATATATATCAGTGGCGGCTCGTGAGGTTTTGGTTTGAGGAGGCTACAAGAGGTGTTAAAAAATACACCATCATAGGCGAACATTTTTAGGATTTCAAGGTCAACCGCCTTATAATTTAAAGAAAATCAAAGTAAACCAAGCACCCCAAGCTATTAATTTGTTTTCACTTTCGAGTGTCTACCTTGAGACCTACAACTCCTATTTACAATATTCACAAAGACTCTTCTCAGCCAATTAATCAATTCATCTATTCATCAAATTTTTTTTTCCTACCTACCTACTTAACGAATTTGTTAACAGCTGCTTAGAGCAAATAAAAAGTTATTATATATTTTTGAAGATTAGCGGGATTCTGCGATCTTTAACGTTAGCAAAATGATATAATATCCTCATAAAATTTTTTGTCTTTCGCCAAAAGTTTTACCAATTCCATTTCAATAGACAACACACTGATATTTTTCAAACGATCCTGGCTCATTGAATAACGTAAATAAGTTTTAATTCTCTTAAGAGTGGAAAACGAGCGCTCTACGGAAGCCGAAGTCACCGGGATAGAAACAATTAGACATAAGAGTTTATAAACTTGGGGTAAATCTTGGTTCAAATCATTATCAAAAAGGTATTTAATAGTCCTCACATGATTTTCATTTTGTCCCAAAATTTCATTGTCATTATAAACAACACACAGTTCACTTTTTATGGCCACCTTATCAAAAAAAGTGTGTTTTTGACATAAATTTTCCAAAAGGTTATCTGGAAAATTAGCCGAAAATCCGGTTAACAAATTTTTATTGAGTAAGTCGAAGAAATGCAGTTCTTTCAAATCAAAAAACCTTATTTCTATTTGACCCCTAATAGTATCCAAAATTTCATAAAATATTTGCTTATAGTGAAACTCCATATCTGCGTAACTGAATTTCTTTCGTTTTGGGCTAAATTGAGTCGTATCATCAGTAGTTTGAAATACAGAAAATAGTTTCTTAAAATAAACTTCTGCACGAAATGCTGAAATTTTTTCCAAAAGAAACTTGAGCCGATTTCGTGAGTAAATTACATCTGAAAACTTGCTGTAAGATTTGAAAAACTATTTCTGTTTGTGAAAAAATTAATTTAAAGATGTTTGAAAAATATATGAATTCCTCATCTTGTAAGTAAGATATTAATCCGCGTGCTGTATTTAAAGTTACTTTATCGGTGAAAAATTCCTCACTTTCAACTAGGTATAGAATTAAATCCTCAAATCCTAAGCGGCCCCAAACAGAGACATTTTCACTAGTAAAAAGTAAACACTGCCAACAAAATAATTTATTTTTTACCTGTGATCTGGTTAGGCAAGGATGTCTCTCATAATTCCGTGAATTGAAACCGTGGTTTTGTTTTCTGTTACGCTGCACCAAATTGTTCAATTCAGGGGTAGGTCGCAATGTTTTTATCAAAACTTTATTCTCATAACTTAGTGCACTAAAGTTATGGGATAACAAATATTCCACTAAGTCACCATTGAAATTTTTGAAATGAACTTCAGTAACCAAACTCATTTTAAAACAATACGTGAGCTATATAAGTAAACACGCCGGCCATTAGACAATACGATCACACTACGATTTCCATCGAATTCACTCGATGGCACGCGAAATTCTATAGTTGTGATTGGTCGACATTGTATAAGACTGGGTCTCGATCGGTGTTGCCATTTACATGTGTTTTGCTTTTCTATTGCAATGAAGTATTCATTCGGAGTATTTGCACCGTTGTTTGCTTTTCTGCGGCAGGCATAATGAACGTTGAGAATATACCTTTTCATGCCTCCGCAGCGTTGCCACAAATCTTGAAATGAATGAAATGCACTAAATGTAAATACCTTCTATCGTAATTAATAAATTATATTATATAATGTAGGTTAAAAGGAAGGTAGGTGCATAAAATAATATGATTTTGATTAATATGAATATGCTGAATGCTAACTATTCAATATAATATTTTAGTGATACACGGAATATTATTGAGGAGGCTTAGCCTCCTTAGCCTCCTTTGACTAGCCGCCCCTGATATATATATATATATATATATATATATATATATATATATATATATATATATATATATATAAATATATAAATATAGATATATATATATATATATATATATATATATATATATATATATATATATATATATAAATATATATATATATATATATATATATATATATATATATATGTGTATATATATATATATATATATATATATATATATATATATATATATATATATATATATATTCCAAAAAAATTCCTCCCATTAGTTTTCACGTAGCTAAAATACGCACAGAGTGTCCTCGAAATTGCTGCTTTTGTCAAAGGTCTCGAACTACTTCACTGTACGAGGTGTCCCATTTTGAGTACTTTTGAATGGTATCTCCGTTATTTTTGAAGATAGACGGTTGCGGTTTTCGCGATACTGTGCTACTTTTTCGTGAAACTGGAGATGCCGTCAACAGAATTTTAATAGACTTTTAGTTTTCAAGATACAGGGCATTTTTGAAAGTGTTGGATTTTGGGATCCCCGTCGTATCTCCGTTTTACTTCATCTTATCGAAAAGGTAATATAAAATTCTTATAGATTTTTTCACGTAGAATGCAGTGGTATAGATAATTTTTGTTACATATTTACTATTATTGAGTTATGAAACAAACTTATGTTTTTTTTTAATGGAATAGCCTGTATATATATAGACTATAAAATTTGTCTTTTTTCACCTTTTCAAACATATATGATAGTATAAACTTTTTCTCAGAAACGCGCAAATAAATGACAATTTTTTGAAATTAAATGCATAAATCAATAGAAGGCCATAGATAACAACAATGAACAAGTGAAAGTTACATATAACTAACGAAGAATTGGATACCTTTTACTTAAAAAATACCTATAGATCTTTTTTCTAACAGTAAGTTTGTGTCAACAGTTTTGTAGCGTGAAGTTACAATATTACAAACACAAATAAATAACATTATTAAAAAACAATTGAAGGTGATGTTAAAATGATTTTTTCTAATGAAAAATTGGCACATCTTTGTAATTCTTTGAATAGCGTTTAAAAGAACCTTTGTTCTCATTCGCAGATTTCGAAAGGCTAAATGAATTGCCTCTCGAAGTTATGCAATGCTGTCAGTTTTTGGCACCCCAATTTCCTTCTCAATTTTTCTATAAGGACAAAGGTGTTGCTTCTATATATCTCAAAGTATCTATCGCTTTTCTTTCCCTGTTCTCTTTGTTGTATATTTTAGCACGCGGGTGAACAAATGATCCGTGCTCAACTAAATTCGGTCAAAAAACGGTTGCCTTCTTTCTGGATATCTAACAAGAGAAGAATTAAAATGATAATAGAGATTTTCATAGCCATTATAGCTTACTTACCTAAGGAAATATAATTCAGAAGCTTCTTCAGAATTTTCATTACTCTGTATAAAACATACCAGCATATCATATTTTTCATAATTTCCATATGCTGTATTATTTGAAGACATTGATTAATATCAATTGAATACCAAAAGAACGGAAATAAACACTTTTATAAACCAAAAGTCGATCCAAAAACCGATGATATTGGTTTCACATTTATTTTTGTTTCTTGTCGTGAACAATATCCATGGCCTACTATTGAATTATGCATTTAATTTCAGAAAATTGTCCTTTATTTGCGCGTTTCCCAGAAAAAGTTCATACTATCATATATTTTTGAAAAGGTAAAAAAAGACAAATTTTATAGTCTATAAATATACAGGGAATTCTATTTAAAAAAATATAAGTTTGCTTTATAACTCGAAAATAGTAAATATGTAACAAAAATTATCTACACCACTGCATTCTACGGAAAACTGAACAGTTCAGTGTATTCACTCCGACCAAGAAGAGCTACCTGAAGATGGCAAATGTGATTTTGCCGAAACGTCGAGCAGACTTCAACGAAGACGAAGCCCATACGCGGAGACAAACCCGGGAAACCAGACAACCATATATATATATATATATATATATATATATATATATATATATATATATATATATATATATATATATATATATATATATATATATATATATATATATATATATATATATATATATATATATATATATATATGAAAAACTTGGTTCTCGGGATGAACCGCGTAAAAGATTTGAAAAATCTCGACGTTTCGGCTCCTTTTGCGAAGCCATCTTCAGGAGAATTAGAAGGGAAAATAATTCAGATTGATTCAGTTGACTCTGAAGAGTAGGCAGGTTGAGACTTCAGAGTTGACAGGAAGCAGTACGGTTGGTGGAGTAGGCAGGTTGAGACCACGCAATCGTATTATTTCCGATTCCTCCTAATTCGATTCGTGGAGTAGGCAGATTGAGGCCACGTATCTGAATTATTTTCCCTTCTAATTCTCCTGAAGATGGCTTCGCAAAAGGAGCCGAAACGTCGAGATTTTTCAAATATTTTACGCGGTTCATCCCGAGAACCAAGTTTTTCAAATACTTCCGACCGCGGAAATCTTTCTGAACATTTATATATATATATATATATATATATATATATATATATATATATATATATATATATATATATATATATATATATATATATATATATATATATATATAGAACTAAGTACGTGATTCATTGCAATATGCAGCAAATACGTGAACACATATTCTATTTGCTTATTGTGAATAGTTGGGTGTACAGATGGTGAAGAGCGGCACCTTTTTACGACTCTTGGCGGAATTTGCATTTGCTTGATTGGATGGATGAAGGAAAATGTCGCAAGGGGGCCATCCATCACTTACCTGGCTCTCCCGCCAAAACTCGAGTCCCATGTGCTGCTGTGCGGCATGGTGACATTTTTCTACTTGTAATAGTGAACCGCTATTAGCGACCTGTTTTCAATACATGGAATACGCATGGAAGTCGCTTTTTTTCGCAATTCTTTGAGAATTTCATTTTGTCAATGTAATTCATCATTTTTATCCTCGAGATATATATATATATATATATATATATATATATATATATATATATACACAATAGTTCACAACTATTCACACACAAATGTATTTGTTTCGTCTTGTACGATGAGACATGTCGCATGAAAACTGAGAGATCCGCCACTCAGCTAGTATTTTCCCCTAATTTTTTCAAATTACAAATCATTAACCCCCCATGTCAATTTGGAGAGGCTGAAGTGATGGACAAAGTTTGAATGCCTACAGAAACACATGAAATTTTTTACCTTTAATAAGTTATGAAAAATTAAAAAATTCACTATGCGTGCTTATAATTCTTGAAGATTCCCTCGATTTCCGTCATCAGAGCCCGACTTGGTGAAAAGGGGCTATGTCAGGAGTATTCTCGTTCATACGTCATAGCATAGGTTTCTGTGGAATCTAGTAACGTATCAATCTTTCCTTGTACATTCATTTTTGCTATTCATATGAGTTATTTTCATAAGAAATGTACAAATTCGTGAAATTCAATTTATTGTACTCACATTGAATGTTATGAATAATTTTCACTGTATACGGTTTAGAATACATTCATATCTTACCTGGGATTCAAACCCGATACCATCTGTACCCTGTACTGTTTTCCAACTGTATAGACCACAGCCGGTTGACGATCTAGAATTAATATATTTGAAAAAATATACATTTTGATAAGGTGAGATTTTTGTCTCTCACTTCCATAAATATTTTGAATTATGAATATTGAATGATTGTTTTAGTTTTTGTTGGATTAAAAGAAGTAACAAAAACTAAAACAATCAATGATAATTATTTATTTGAAAATGTACTCTTAAACATCGTCTTTTACCAGTGCTGTACAGTGTTTGTGTAACAGGTGGTCATATGTAAAAAAAATTGTAATCATAATATAAGAGCTTAATGATATTTTAAAAGAATAATTATTCACTGCTGTAAAATTTTCCGTTGTTCAACAATTAAAATTGTCATTATTCAAAGCTTATTCTATTGTTCAGAAGCATCGCACCTTGAATGTGACATTATATTCGTTTCAAGGCTTTGGATGTCGAAGTTGTAATGCTCCAAAGACCTCTGTAGGTGAATCATCTTAAGCAAGTTCATTTAGTCAAATTTCTATGATTAGTGAATATATTTCAATTATAAAATCTGAGAAAAGCCTACGGATTTTCGAAGTAGCATTCTTCATTCGTGCTAAAAAAAATTTGGTACCTGAAATAGAATCTTTTGTGCAATCATCCAATAAAATAGGTAGAGACTACAACTTCAAAAAATTGATTTTATTGATATTAAATTCAACTATCTTCAAGATTATCAACATATAATGTATTAAAGGACCAGAGCTCCCAATTTTCAGTCACAACAAGCGTGTATGAAGGAACAACTAGAATATACATGACTACTTTCTCAAGTATCCTACCTAGTACCTACGAACATATGTTAACAAATTTATGTTGTTATTATGACAATCTTAAATGTGTATCTGGTACTCATTACTTCGATAATAACTAAGGTTTAATAGTCTATACTCTATATTATATAAAGTCAGGTATATTCTAGTTGTTCCTTCATACAGCGGTTCTCAAACTGTGGGTCGCGACCCCCAGGGGGGTCGCGTGATGTGTCCAGGGGGGTCGCGGGATAAGGAGGAAAATCAAAAAAACAAATCAGAAAACAAATCAGTCATAGCTGTAGGTTTTATTAATAACAAAATGTATAGGCTACACAAATTTGTAATACACATACAAGTTGAAAAAGGCCTAATACTATTTAATGGGAAACATGAGCTTGTTTGGAATCAACCATTCTTTTTATGTCCGGAATGAGTTTTGTAATACACAAAAGAATGTCATTTTCCAGGGTCAAACGATTTCTTGATTTTGTTTTGATATTCACCATTGTGGAGAAACCTTGTTCACAGTTATAAGACGTAGAAAATGGCATCAAAGTCTGTAATGCTTTTGTGGACAGTTCTGGGTATTCATTTTTAATACCTATCCAAAATTTGTCGATACAAGCACTGTTAAAAGTGAGTTTTGCTGACTGATCACTTGAAATTTCGATCAGTTGATCATGTTGACGAGCAGTTAGCTCAGCTTTTGTTACGACTTGATCACTGAACGGATTGACTACCCACAAAACCCCACTCGTATCCTTATTTGGAATGTAATCTGTCAACTGTTCAATCAAACGAGATGAGAAGATACTAGTAAGGAGAGAGATGAAGTGTCAGGGGATGTACAGTAGGATGTCGACAGAAACTCTATAAACTCTTGAGTTAGTGTAAAATTTTCAAAATCTTCTTTCTTAACTCTTGCGTTCCAAACACTGAGTTTTTTTACAAATGCATTTACTCTGTCTTGAGCATATAGCATATTTTTGTCTGGTCCTTGTAGGGATAAGTTCAAAATATTAAGGTGAGAGAAGATGTCAGCCAAATAAGCAAGCTTAACCAACCACTTTTCATCACAGAAAAAAGTGGAAAGTTCGGGTTTACTATCAACCAAAAATAACAACATTTCTGACTTTAATCCAAACAGCCTGCTTAATACATTACCACGGGATAGCCACCGTACTTCAGTGTGAAATAAAAGATGTTTATGCAAGGCTCCTACCTCTTCACACAAGTTATTAAACAACCTACTTTGCAGCGGGCGACTTTTGATGTAGTTCACTATCTTGACAGCTTCATTTAAAACTTGCCGTAATTCATCTGGCATTTTCTTAGCTGCCAAAGCTTGCCTATGTAAAAAGCAGTGGACCCAGCTTGCATTCGGTATAAATGATTTCAACCTGGCAATCAAGCCACTCTTCTTTCCCGTAAGGGCCATTGCTCCATCACTACAAATTGAAACACATTTCTTCCAATCAAATTCAAAAGGTTCAGTTGCTTGAACAAACACCTTATAAAGACTTTCACCTGTTGTATTATTCGGCAGGGGCTTACAAAACAAAATATTTTCATGAATAGCATCACGGTAATCGTACCGGATGAAGCATAAAAACTGAGCACGGTTGGCAACATCTGTTGACTCATCCAACTGAATTGCAAAAAAAGTACTGTCTTTTATTTGCTTCTTTAGCTGGTTCTGAACATCTTCAGCCATGTCACATATTCTTCTTGAAATAGTATCATTTGATAACGGGATTTTTTTCAATTTTTCAGCATCTTGAGGACTGATTATATTTGAAACCATATCAATTGCAGCCGGAAGAATTAATTCCTCAGCAATTGTATGGGGTTTCCCTTTTTTAGCAATCTTGAGTGCTACCTCGTATGAAGCTTTAAGAGCATTTTTATTAACATTAACAAGATCTGTAATGTTTACCTGTTGACTTCGAAGGGATAACAGTTTTCTTTGGAAAAATTCCACTGGTTTGTCTTTCAAAGCAAAATGTTTAGTTTCAAGATGGCGTTTCATTTTCGAAGGCTTCATGCTTTCAGCTGACAACACTTCACTACACACCACACATTGAGGTTTGTTTGCCAGTTCAGTGAAACCGAATTGTATGTACGACTGGTCATATTTGCGGAATTTTGTCTTTCCGTACCCACTAGCACTAGCATCACTACTTGACGACGGTCTTTTCAAAAACTTATCCATTGCTACTTTTTCTAACTGTATTTGCTCGCAATACTACTCACAAAGTACACACACAGTGTTGAGTGATCGACTCAAGAAGCCAGACTAGCAGAGAGTGCGCGCGCAAACAGCTGTGACTGCAGTCTATTCTAGGCCCCATGAGTCATCAATGCTTTGTACTTGTTCGTGCTACGAAGTGAGTTATCCCACTTTCTCTTATTATAAAACAATTCAAGTCCAACAATTTGTATTTATTTTTACTAGTTAATAGTATTTTTATGGATAAAACATAGCCAATAGTGTTTTTTTTCATTTTTGTTAATATTTAAAAATAGGGGGGTCGCCGAAATACTAGGTCTAAAAAGGGGGTCGCAGTGTCAAAAAGTTTGAGAACCCCTGCAGTATAATACAGATTAAAAAATGGATAATAGATGAAGACTTGTTTCTTTCACAGAAATTAGAGCCCTTTCAGACTTGGATACTGTATCCGAGATACGCGTATCCCAGATACAGAAAATACATGCGTTTATATGTACGTTTTCACACTGCATTCAGCACAGCATACCGTATCGCGATACTAAATTTCTGAATCTCGCTCATTCAGCCGCCGGCGACAGTATCCGAATCCGGGATACCGAATTATCATTGTGGCTTATGGACCTGTTCAGACTTGCATACTTTTGCGATTCAAAAAGCGCAATAGCATAGGTGTACAATATTTTTATTATTTATTAGTAGAAGTGAAGTGGAATAGAACGGTTTTTCTATTGTACCATGGAGAATAAAGTTTTTGATATCGAGAAATTTATAAGTTTGGTAGAACCGAATTCTTGTATATGGGATACAAGTAATAAATATCATTTCGACAGAAATATAAAACAAAAATGTTGGGTGGAAATTACCAAACATATGTGTGAAAATTTTGAAGAAATGACAATTGTTCAACAAAATGAATATGGTAGGTATATTTATAAAAGTAATTATACAGGCATTCAAAAAGGAATGCATAAATTCATTAGCTAAGTAAATCAAATTATTATATTATTAAAAATTCTCGAAACAAGACGATTATTTGTCGAAAGCTTACTGATTTTTACAATAATCATCTCAAGATGGATAACAAAAATTAAATGAAATATTTCAGTAATATTGTTTATTAGCGATGAATAATGAGTTTATTCCTTAATTTACATTGCTTTTAAGTTTTTACGGATTGCAGTGAAAACCCTTTAGATAAGCGAATTGATGTTTAATTTGTATTAATCAGTGCACTACTATCTAGTAACTGTTCGCAAACTATCAAGTAAATTGTAAGTTACGGAAATAAATTATACATGGTACACTGTAGTTAGGGCCCAGAAATATAATATACCACTCTTCAATGCGCACTCTTCAATGTCCATTTCATAAAAAGCACCGTACAGCACTGATATTGTACTGATAAAATTTATTTACAAAACTATATTCTAACAAAAGTATCTTGACTGTATCTGGCCTAAATTCTGTATCTCGCATACAGTATCTCGGATACAGTATCCTAGTCTGAAAGGGCTCTTAAAGGTGAAATCACAGGAGAGTTAATAATATTTCTGAAGCTCTATCGCCATTCCATTGATTTTAGAATAGTTAGGTATGTACCGAGTATGTACTAAGTAATGTTCCTGCATAGGTAGTCAACCACAATAATCTTCTTCACTATGTTTCGGACACAATTCAAAGAATTTTTCTCATTTTCACGTTAAAAAAAATCCTTATTGATCACCTAAGACCCCATAGGAATATTGGTATTTTTCAATTTTCGAATTTTTAACCTTTGGTAATTTTTGGATTTGTGTTGTCAGTTATAACTATACCATTTTTGTACATAATATATATATATATATATATATATATTTATTTATATATATATATATATATATATATATATATATATATATAAGCACAAGTGATTCAACATTAAAATGGAATTTTTAATGTTTATCAGTATCGCCAAAAATAATGGCGTTTTCGAATATTGTTTTGCTGATTCAATTATGCGTGAAAAATAAGGTGGACTTTCTCACATAGGTATGTAATATTAAATTTTATTAAAGTATAAGTTATATAAATAATTAATAACAATGTAACGAATGCGTTTAGCCATGAGTTATTTCTTTGATGTGCTACTCAAACGCTAGTGTCCTGTTCAAGTTTGTCAAATGCAGCTCCCTGTAATTTATAATTCGATCATGTATTGAATTAAATTGCCTTTCGAAAATTGGTATAATTAAACAAATTGATGTAAATAATAAAATGCTAATTCATATTCATGATAGATCTAGTCATTATACTTGAAGAAATAATTTCATGTTCACTTTACTCTATTCAAGAAAAACCAGAAAATGTATATTTTGATGTCGATTATCCTGATTTTTTCGCATAGCATAAAGGACTACTTTGTAAAATTCAACAAAATACTCATACTCTAACGGCCTCAATTCAAGCAAATTATTCTTCTGTTCGAAACAAAGCACAGATGAATTTAATAAATGTCGAGTATATATAAAAGAATTCAGTGAATGTCCAGCATGCTGAACAAACCGGTCCCAATTTTTCAATCCGTCTGGAGTAATGTAATATTTGACATCTTATAACAAATCACCAATTTTTGAACATATCAATAGTACAAACCATCAGAAAATATCTTTAGAAAATCCCGAAATTCTCCACACTTGTCGTAACATACAAAGAATTTGTAAAGTTTGGAAATTATTACTGAAGATTCAAATTTACTAATACTGAATAGATATTTAGACCGTGATCTATTCCCATTGTTATACTTATAGATGGGATCGAAACCGGGAATACCCACAACAGTTGCATTATAAAATGAAAAATCGTAAATATTTTTTTTGTTGTTCTTGAATTGATGGGCGTTAAAATCCATAACATGAAATTGAAGTACCTATATATGATACTTACTATGGTCCAGCGATTTCTCAATATTTGTAAGTCCAGACAAACTTTAAGAAATGATCAATTAAAGGGTTTTCCAATAAGAGCGGGTAGATGTTGAAATGAAATAAAACAAGCTGTGTGTGAGGTATTAACGAAATTCTGTCCGCCGCGGCTTCTCACGGTGGCACGTATACGATTGGTCCAATTATCAATAACTCTGCCGCATAGATCAGTCTGAATTTGTGTGATGGCCTGCGTTATGTTGAGTTTGAGGGCATCTGTCGATTGAGGCTTATTGGCGTAGACTTGTGACTTCAGAGAACCCCACAAGAAGAAGTCTAACGGGGTTAAATCGCACGATCTTGGTGGCCAATTCACGTCACCTCTCCGAGAGATAACCCTATCCTCAAAGCGTTCACGCAGAATGTCCATTGTGGCGATCGCTGTATGGCACGTAGCGCCGTTATACTGAAACCACATGTCGTCCACGTCCATATCGTTCAATTTGGGATAGAAGAAATTCATTAACATCGTTCTGTAATGCTCTCCGTCGACGGTGATTGCCTCACCAACGTCGTTTTCAAAAAAGTACGGACCAATGACTCCACCGGACCACAATCCGCACCACACAGAAACTTTTGTTGTGTGAGGTATTAACGAAATTCTGTCCGCCGCGGCTTCTCACGGTGGCACGTATACGATTGGTCCAATTATCAATAACTCTGCCGCATAGATCATTCTGAATTTGTGTGATGGCCTGCGTTATGTTGAGTTTGAGGGCATCTGTCGATTGAGGCTTATTGGCGTAGACTTGTGACTTCAGAGAACCCCACAAGAAGAAGTCTAACGGGGTTAAATCGCACGATCTTGGTGGCCAATTCACGTCACCTCTCCGAGAGATAACCCTATCCTCAAAGCGTTCACGCAGAATGTCCATTGTGGCGATCGCTGTATGGCACGTAGCGCCGTCCTGCTGAAACCACATGTCGTCCACGTCCATATCGTTCAATTTGGGATAGAAGAAATTCATTAACATCGTTCTGTAACGCTCTCCGTCGACGGTGATTGCCTCACCAACGTCGTTTTCAAAAAAGTACGGACCACAATCCGCACCACACAGAAACTTTTTGTGGATGCATTTCCACCTGATGCACCTCGTAGCCCAGTCAATGAAGGTTTTGTGTCGCAACTAATTAGGGGAAAGCTGAATTTTTGCAGGGTGTTAGCACATAAAGTATATACTAGAAAAACGCAAAGTCCCGACCCCTCCCCCTCTTGCTTTTTCCCCCGCCCCTTCAGCAACTTTGAAAAAGCAGTACTCTGGTTATGTGCTTACAGCTTGAAAACTAATGAGGTTACCGGGGTGATCTTTTTTTTATTGTACTCCTAACAATATTATAAATGAATTCTGTTATATTCATTTTTTATGTAGATAGCTCAGTTTCACCGTAATACTTAATCATATACAGAAAACTGTCACTACAAAAAACAAAAAGTAACTTCAACGAATTACAGCTTCTAATCATTACGTCATGGGCAGAAATGTTTCAAACAAAACTTATAGATAATTTAATTGGCTTTCAAATGATGGGTCTGATAACGCTTGCCGTTTAAAATATGCTTCCATAGAGAGCGGTGAAACAGTAGTGGACACCGCGCCGCCGGTCCTAGCAGGACCGTTAATGCTAACCGCTGAAGTGCACCGCTGCTAATACTGCTATTAATGATCTTGAATAGTCATTCGGTTAAAATGGAGTAACAATGTAATGACGTTCTCTTTAAGTTTTCCCTACCATAGTTCAATTTTTTGCTATAAAAATTTATGGTTCTCTGGTGTTACTGATAGTTTACGAAATAATGTCAATGCTTGGCAAACTAATTAAGTTTTGCAGTAAATATATCAAGAATAGTGCATTTTAACTAATTATTTCCTGCGCAGTGGACACTTTTAATGTTTAATTTTACTTTGTGTTTATCATTGTCTTTTGTAAGATGTTCACTGCCTACATTTCGTTGATTAGGTCCAAATATTGTTAAAAATCATTCCACTACAGTGTCCACACATAGACATGCAATCGAACCAAGCATTAAGGCAACTATAGTTCGTAACACAAAATGTTTAACAATTGCGAGATATTAGTAGAACAAGTTCTCTTCTTGGAAAGTCATTAATGAAATCGTTAAAATCAATATGAGAATTAACTCATGGAAAATTCAGAGCACCTTAAATGAATGGGTATTAGGAGCAACTTCATATTTACGACTAGGTGAGGTCTTTAGAAGTTTTCTAGGATTGAACTACAACAACCATGAGCAGCTGTAGAGCCAATAGAAAGCCGTAAATCTACAACATAAGTAAACCCAAGAGATCTGTATCAGTTCGCACAACAGCAGAAGTATTATTACTTTGCACGTGCTCAATTGCCTGGTCGGCAATGACAGTATCGGCGTCATCTTCCGCAGAAACCACGTTAATACCTTCAGCAACAAACCTCGTTGCAACTGCTTCTATTAACCTCTTCTTGTTCTGAGGATTTTCTAGAAAGTCTGCTTGTTGTGTTGTGCAAATTGTATTATCACCACAAAAAATTGTGTGGGAAAATTTATTTGATTCTCTTCCTTGTTCTTGTTATTTCGTGGTTGGAACGTTGGCATACCCATCGAAAACGACTGTTACTTTATTTCCATACTTACCAAGTACATATTTTGAATATGAGTCTACTATTTCCTTGAAAGAGATTTCTACATATTTTCCAATCCACTGCATAAAACAGTTATCTTTCATTTATCACAAAAACAGCTTCATTTGCGTTGAAGGTTTCTTGGACGATCGCACCTTCAAATAGTTTCAGGAACGATGCTTTAATACCTTTTCGTAGTAATGTATCGTCAAATAATGAAGGTGGGTGCGTTGCTAATTCGAACTCGAAATAAGATTTAAATTTAACACGACTCTCACAGATGCATATAATTCTATTGAATTTTTTTTGAGGTTTTTGAAAGGCCGAGTTCTTGTGAACGGCGAGGAATTGACTGCCTCGGGTTCTCCTGCACACTTTCACGGACAGAGGCGATATTCTCAGCCGATCTAGCCTTCCTGCGACGTACTGGTGTTGGTTGATTGTTTACCGAACCAGTTACTTCGAATTTGGCCACTAAACGGTGGAGGGTCGACTGTGAAGGGCCACTGCGTCTGCTGTAAAATGGGCGCAACGTTTGCACTAACGAACACTCATTTTGGTAATAAAGTTTTATCATTTGGACGTGCTGCTCAAAAGTGTAACTTGTCATTGTAATTTTGCATAAGTGACTGACTAATAAACAACAGATTTGACAGTCGCCGCTAAAACAACATGGCCGCCACAAGCTGCCAACATCTACTCGCTCTTATTGAAAAACCCTTTATTATATAAAACAGTTTACTACCAATAATGCTTATAATCAACAATTGATTGACAATATTATCAAAAACTAAATTTTAATTAGCAATGAAACACATGTTTTCTCCTTCTAAAGATGTTCAATGTTTTAAAACATTATATCAATACCGCTTACTTCACGAATCACTTTGAAAAATAGAAATTAAACGGTATAAGAATTGTGATGACTTTTTGAATGAACAAAATAGACTTGAAACATTTCCCCCTGCCAGGGTCGTCCCTAGCCCTTAATCAAGGTAGAGCCAGATTGTCTATTGGTTCCCCCTTTGGTCGATGCTTCCACATAGGGTTGCCATCACCTAAATTGCCCATGCTGAACAAAAATTTTAAAAACCCCGGACATTTCTGTGAAATTTTGTTTTTCCCCGGACACCCCGTAAAATTTTTTTTTGTATAAAATAAAACATCGTTTATATATTAATTTTTTCATATATTTAAACTTCAAACCGCTTGTTTGCCATATAAACAGAACAACAAAAAACAAATAAAATTCTATTATACACAGTTCATAGTTTTCTCTTTTTTTCTTGGTGTCGTCAAATGAAAAACACCTCATGACGATAATTTTTGGTAGATCGAAAATTAAATAGACTAGATCCTACATTGTAATAGTAAATTATAGGATAGGTCATCTAGTTCGGTTAGATAGGTTATGTACCCAAAAATCTAAATTATTTATTAACTATAAATCAAAAGTAAGAAACAAGTTTTAATTTTAACGAAATCAGGTTCTTTTTAATAATTCAACTTAACTTGGAATTTTTCAGACTTGCCAATTTTTCCCAAAATGTCTTAATTATTCATCATGAATTTGTAAAAATCGAAGGAACTCAAGTCTTTAAAATTAGACTTTATTTTGATCAGAGAAGAAAGCGTATGTGTATTTACCAAGTTTCTATCCTTCCTCCATTACTGCCACCCCAGCGAAAAAACTCACTCTACATTCGCATTGTGAGCTGGTATAAGAAAATATTACTATGCAATTTTGAGCGGTTCACAATATAGATGTTTCGAAAAAATTCGGCTGCAACTGGTTTGCATTGAATAGCTCATCTCCGTCACTGACACTCAAGCTTCACACACCCAGACAAAAAATTTGTCCGGGTTTTACCCGGACATATTTTGAAAGCCCCATCCGGACGACCCCCGGGACGCTCCTTAAACTAGGACAAATCCGGGGAAACCCGGACGGATGGCAACCTACTTCCACACAATGAATTCTATTTCAGTTTATGTTAAATAAATAATGATTATCAACTTTTTCAAAAATGAATAAAAACCAGAAGCGCGAGTGCCGTGTCGCTATGGTTGATTTTGTGTTACTGAATTCAATTTTCATTTTCGTTCGGGCGCCTTTTAAAGGGGGTTATAAAAATTATTATATTCTTCACTGGAAATTTTGCATTTTGACATCCTTTCCTACCTGACCCCTCGTATATTTATATTATTAGAAAAACATATGTTTTTCTAATAATATAAATATACGTAATTTTCATTGTAACCAGTCACTTGTAAATGATATACTTGTCGAAACCAGTCGTATATTTCAAATTAAATAATTGGTAGAAATTAGATAAAATTAATTTCATTTTACTGAATTCGGCGAGAGCAATGATTTGTAACGAAACCCAGCTCAAACCAAGCCGATAGGGGGCATGTGGACCTCGAAAACACCTCGATAGCAGTCGATGCGATGCGAAGGTGCATAAAAACCATAGAAGAGTTCGACTCGGTATTTTTATGGGATGATCTGACGGCGGCTCTGTCCATTCCTGGCGTGCCGCAGGCTTCGCGAAAAACCATTTTCGCGCTTCCAGATTGTTTTGTCTTGCGAACTTAGTGTCATTTAGTGACGTTTGTCGTCTGTTATATCGGGCACCTTTTTGCCTTATTGTCTGTTGTTGAGTCGTCACAAGATATCTTTCGACGGAAGTCGCAGTTTTACCATAAATAAATCGATACTTTTCAATTAAAAATATGAAAGTTGTCGTAACATGTATTGTTATTTACTTACTTGCCTTCTCATAGGAATATTAGTCTATGCTATTTGAGTTAAAAAACGACTTTATTTTTTTTCTAACTCATAAGGCCTGCTATTGCAATGAAGATATATATATATATATATATATATATATATATATATATATATATATATATATATATAAATTCGATGGACGATGAATCAACTCTGTGGTAGTTCATATTTATATTAAAAGAAATTAAATAATAAGAAAACAACTTGTCTAAAAACCACAAAATGAAAATAACTTTTTATTCGACTAGTTTCGCCTGTTACAGCATTATCAAGACTGAATACATGTATTCAGTCTTGATAATGCTGTAACAGGCGAAACTAGTCGAATAAAAAGTTATTTTCATTTTGTGGTTTTTAGACAAGTTGTTTTCTTATTATTTAATTTCTTTTAATATATATATATATATATATATATATATATATATATATATATATATATATATATATATATATATATATATATATATATATATATATATATATATATATATATATATATATATGTATATTCTACGATAAGAGGTAATGTGCACGTCAAACAATATAAATACCTAGCTTTCATATTTTATATCTTGTCATTTTATACAATAAATCGCAAGCATCTCAATGTAGTTTATCGATTATAACATGATTGAATACCCAATTAAAGCACATTTCTCTCAAATTACTCATTTAAGCATGAAAAAGTCTCTACCCTGACATGTCCCATTGACGTTTTTGTGTGAACATGTAGACATTATATACTTTCTTTCACTTAGTTGCCCAGTTAAATTATATTACTAATTTTTGAACATTACCTATGTCCCGCTTTTTTTGTGTATCTACCCTCGCAAGTTCCGATCCGCTAAAACAAAACAAATATCATACGGCCATTTTGCAAATGGCGCTCAATGGCACTCATTGACGACAATTTAGTAATACCAAATAAAAAAAGCGGTTAAATGGTAGTTATATGTTAATTGATGCGACGCAACACTGGGGTGCAATTGTTTTAGCAGAGTGAACGTGTCTCTCCACTGGTAAGGTCGTACTATTTATATAATTTGCTTGACTTACTTAGCATTAGTTGTTTGAGTTCAACAATAGTGTGATAGTTAACGTGTGAGATAATATTAATCCAAAATTAACGTGCGTTGATAAAAAGAATTCAGTTTATGAAGAAAACGTCTCTCCCCTGTTTTATTTTCCCTGGCGGGATTATTACCATCAGAGGAAGTACTGAATGACCAGGGGAGATAATTTGAATAATTATATGTTTGCGTTAACTAATTTAAAGATAGTTAATGTTCTAATTCAGATATAGTTCAGTACAATGTTTCATAAAAGTTGATTTTAAAAATAGTTTTATCACATCAAATCTTTCCTTTGACCAAAAGAGTCTTGATGTCTTACCCTACCTTATGTATTTTACCTGGCTACCCAAAAAAAATCTAAAAATGTATAAATTGACTTGCCCTTACTTAAATGCGCACTCATATATATATATATATATATATATATATATATATATATATATATCTATCAATATATATATATATATATATATATATATATATATATATATATATATATATATATATATATATATATACTAGCAGACGCGACAGACGTCCTGTACACATGCTCTAATTTGAAAATTTTCTACTTTTTTGAACAAGCTGTAACAGTTTGTGTTGTATTGTATTACATTTGAGATGAATAATGTTTTATTTTTTATTTAATATTTTCGATTAGTAAATATTCAAAATGAAAACAATTATGAAAATGAGTTATGAAATTAATGAACTATACAGATAAATTTGTAGGTAAGAATGTTTGTTGATCAACGCGCGAGTAAATTTGATATAATTCGACACTGCGATCGCTGATCGCAGCGTTGTCTGCCGGGTCCAATCTAATCAATCAATGTAGCTGACCCGGCAAATGAATTGAAATGTTAGGTTATAAAGTTACCTACAATTCTATTCTTCGTTTATAAAAATTGCAAACAGTTGTAAAAGTAATATTACATTAACTCACCCTAAGTATTCTTAATATTAAAATCCCCTCTTCACGGGGTGCCAGTAATATGACACCGCTTATTTACATTGCTACCTACTTTATATATGAGTCGCCAATCGTACTTCGTTCATTACACTTCAGGCAGAGACAGGAAAGTATGTCATTTCTGACCGACCCACGCCGCCGAGAATACGACGCGATTGGACCGAGCAGAGCCGAAAGATCCCGAGGGGCCTGCCAGATGAAATGTAATAATTTAATTAAATAAACATTTTCCAGTGGACTGATTTGTGAATCTAAACCTTTCTCGAAGCTACTGGCACACACACCAAAAATTTCATCAAAATCGGTCCTGCCGTTCAGGAGGAATTCAGTGACTTACACACGGACAGAAGAATAAATTATATATATATATATATATATATATATATATATATATATATATATATATATATATATATATATACATAAACAGGATGTTTTTTAATTGAATGTGAATAATTTAGGAAGTGAATTTTGGGCCCATTTTAAGACGAAAACTTCATATGAACGTATGTCCTAAAAGTCCTAGTTTTTGAGATACAGTGTGGTAAAGTTTCAGAAAATAAATCATTTTTTATCTATAACTTTAAAACCACACAAAATATTCCAACCAATTGTGGTATGCAAGTACTACTCATCAATGTGCATTTTTTGATGCAATAAAAGTTTTAAATTTTCCACCAGTGGCGTTCATGCAGAATTTGTCTTGCATACTTCAGCAAACATTTATGGTACCTACGCCACTGGTTTTTCTTGAAACTGAAATTATTTTTGAAATGTATATTCCGTTTTGAACAAAATTGATCTCTTGAGTTTCCTTCGAGCGACGCACGGTTTCCGCTTAAAAAAATTCAAACTGATTCTCTGCATAATCATAATATTATCACATTGCAGGAAATAGATTTTTGTTAAAGAAAAACTGGTGCATCGAACAAACAAATTAATTTAAATTCTTTTGTATTTTTTTCTTAAAGTTTTACAAATGTTTTGTGTGGCTTTAAAGTTGTAAATAAAAAATTATTTATTTTCTGAAACTTGACCACCCTGTAACTCGAAAACTAGGACGTTTAGGACATGCGTTCATATGAAGTTTTCTTCTTAAAATGGGCCAAATATTCATCCCCTAAAGTATTTACATTCAATTATAAAACACCCTGTATATATATATATATATATATATATATATATATTTATGTATGTATATATGTATTCAGTTTTTATAACATGTCCATGTTGTCGTTTATATTAGACTATATTGATTACTAATTTAGGTTTACCATTCATAGTTGGGTACCCAAGAGGGGCAAAGAAAGAGGTGTACATGATTGATCTTTATCGAGTTCCACCGTCATCATCGGCCTGTTTTAATTACCTATGGTGATTACAACGGAGATGCCGTCCGCCCTAATAGCATTCCAAGACGTTTATTGTACTCGTTGCTACTGTGTGCGTAGCTGGGAAGTGATTTAAAGTTACACAGGCTGGGACTGTATGTTACATGGAGCGAAGGTTATATTGTATTGTCCAATAATTTCGATTCTTCATCCAAAATATGCTTGTTAGTAGACTGGTTTCTTAAATTTTTAATTTATTATTGATTTTGGGAAGAACGATTTAAAAAAATATATATAAATAAGTTCGGAAGTGCTGTTTTTATTTAATTACTTATGAATTCAATATTGCCATATATGTAATGTCACAAAATCTGGCTTCCTCTGACTATGACTGGAAGGGGCAGTAAAATTGTTAAATTAGTTGTTGATGGATGGCCCCCAGATCATACGCTTGGGCCCCCTAGAGTCCAAAAACCTACTATTATGAGTACTTGTTAGGAAAATTTTGTACACTTTGCCAAAACACAATCCAGGGCCTTGAAACTTCATGTATTGCCCTACAATCCTGGTGAATTTTACCCACCTACAGTGGGGTATTGTCAGACGGACCTTTGAAAATTCATCATTTTGGTCGCATTCCTCCAATTCATAAACTGATGTTTGAGAAGGTACGAGAGATTGTATATGAGAGAATTAGTATGAAGGGAGAATCAATTCAGCAGTATTTGAAAGTAGAAAAATTAGGGTTGTACAATGAAAGAATAGCTATGAAGATAAAATAAATTTTGACTGAGGAACCTTGAAATATCTTTCAGTTCAAATATTCTTTTGATCAAAAATTACTGATCTATAGGCATAGCCGGATGTTTCCCATCAGTGTCTGCTTTATACATCTATTTAGAATTACTATTTCTTTATTGTGGACAAATTTAATTTCTATTAATAATTTATTTTCAGTCTATTCAGTTATGGATATTATAACCTAAAATAAAGATAGTTTGCATCGAGATAAAAGAATCAATTGTAGGCCTCGGTAGCTCAGCGGTGAAGTTTATCGTTTGTATACCGAGGATAGTGGGTTCGAGTCCTTGCTCATGGATGTTGTTCACATCCCATTCAAATTTTGTTTTTAAAAAATTTTTATATAAGGTAAACGCACCAGTTGTCGACACTGTACCTGTAGTCGACACCCATTGTAATTATTGGAAAAAATAACGTAACCATAGCAAACATCGGCTTCCCGAAATAACCAATGATAGCTCCGACTTTTTAGTGCAAATTGCCATAGTTATGCCATGGAAACTCACTAACATACAAGAATACAATTGAAGTATTTCCAGCAACTTCGACTTTTCTCGCCAATAAACAGTTTGTTAAGGTGTAGGTTAAGAAAAGCTAATTTTGTTGTGGTGTTGTTTAGTGTTATTCTTTGACTGAAAATATTTTTGTTTCATTTATTTTTTTAGAATTTATTGATCTCACAATCTTAAATAATGGCATAAGACAGGTCAAACATGTGGAAATACAAATTAAAAAGTTAGCCATAAATAGTACATTTACCTTAAAATATTATGTATGTGTTCTATTAACTGAGAAACCTTCGAAGCTGCAGTCCAGGTAAGTATATTGTGGTTTTCAACATATTTTTTGGCATGTGTCGAGTACTGGTACACGAAAAGTGCTATGATTCTATAGTAGACAGGGGTGTCGAGAAAAGGAACATTTTTATATGATAATAACTCAGTGTGGTTTGAACGTTCAGCTCATTTGATACAGATATGTATATGTAACTTTACTGTACGATAACTAGATCCAATAGTCACCCCATGTCGACTATTGGAACGGAGTGTGATATTTGGTGTGGTAATCTCCTATAGTCGAAACGGTTGTCGAGGACAAGAAAATATTTATGTGAAAAGAGCCCAATGAAACTGTAATGATTTATTCATTCAATACATATCAGTACAAATAACATTCTTCACAGCCAAAATACGAAAGAGAGAAATTCTACCTGCTAGAAAGAAAATAATGTAAGGAACAAGAAGAAGAGAGGCGTAAAAAAGAAAGGAAAAAAGCAAGAGAGGCCAAGAGTTAGCATAAGAACAGAAGAATCTTAAGTTGATAAAGGCAAAACAACCATTGCCACCAGAGTCGTCTTCTTAGGATTCAGACAGGATTTCATACCGAGAATCAGAAGATTCTGACTGGGAAGAGGTGCATTCTGAAACTAAAGATGTTGGTGAAAATACTAGCTTTGAAGACTTGATGAAGCAAGGACGTTTTATTTTATCAGAGTTTAAGAGTGGCAAAAGGAATGCGTCTGTGTTCATATACTTAAGTGTTATTCAATCATTTGTTTTGCGTGGAAACATATTAGTTATAGGTTGAAAAACTTTGACAGTCGAAGAAAGTAATTTGTAGCTGTAGAAAATGATCATATCATGTATTTCATTCGATCAGATAATCAGTAAAGTCGAGACTCCAGAACTGACTACACTTGAGGAAAGGGCCAGCTACCGATTTCTCAATACCTTTGCAATTAATGAACTATAAAAGTGACTAAAGAAAGTTACATTTATGTTCTTAAAATCTTTCGATTTCATTATACTTTTAGATATTTAATTCACAAATGTGTTGAATATTTTATTATTGTTTCCTGCTTTCACAACATACATTTTTCTTGTTATGTGATTTCCCATGATCAAAACTGATGTTATTTACATGTGTCGACTACTGGAGCATTCACAGTGTCAAGAACTGGAACATCCTTAATTTAGCGTGTCGAGCTAAGGGACATTTGCAGATATTTACAAAAAACCTATTGTTTTCTTATTTGGTTAAAAATCACCCCAATTTCTGATTCAACGTGAAGCCTAAACTATGAACATCGGGTAGGCATGGTAGTTTTAATATGAACTTCAATTCACTGGAATATGTGCCAGAATAACTGATTTTTTTCTTAACGGTCGACAACTGGCGCTCTTACCTTATGGAATGTAAAAACATTAAAAAAATCAACGCCTTCTGTTTCATTTTCAGTGGTACAATTGCGATCTAAGTTTGTTGCCTTCTCACTTTGCGGAAAAGTTCATACAGCTCAGTCCAGATGAAGAATCAATCCAATTCATTCAGAGATCTGAAGAAAAATCGGATTGGGTATTCACACAGATTTGGCAAGCAATAGCTCGGACTCTACTCAGTTGGTTTATGACTCAGACCTCCATCAATGGGTAAGTCGACTGAATATTTTATATAATATACCAATAAGTTAATTGTAAAGAAACTATTTGATGAATGAAAACTTTCACACATAACCTCTACATGACTACATTTTAGAAATTTTTTTGCTAAGAATTTATTTATATTAAATTGTAATATGAGTCTAATCCAAGAAGTTTCTTTTTCTGACAATGATAACAGTGTTTTGAAGGAATTTCTCAGCATATTCTCCTTAATTAACTAATTTATCTTGCACAGTGATTATTTCATGATAATGACAAAAACGCGACCACTGTATTCCACAAAATGCTAATGTATTTTATGATATTATTTCGGTGATTAACCGATTATAAACTTCGTACTGAGAAGCAGAACAGTGAGCAGCATAGCTCCATTACAATGGTATATTTTTTCTCAATAGAATTCATATACAAATTTTCTAACCCTTAACTTAGTTTGGAGGCGCTGCAGTGGTGCGCAAAGCCTTGAAATTTAGAGAAAAAACATGAAATCTACATAAAAATAGCGAGGATGGAAAAATGCTGAAATTTCCAAAAGGCACTCCACTAGCACCAACTCAATGCACATCCAGATTTCAGGCCAACATAAATGTGCTCTAGATGGTAGGAAAAGTTTTAAAAAAAACCATAACCCCTGCATCTTGCTCCTGGAAGCTGATTTTCAAATTTTCGTCAAAGTTGATTTATACATCATATGCAACCAGACAGAATTGCAGCCCGTTTGAAGCGGAACATAATATATATATATATATATATATATATATATATATATATATATATATATATATATATATATATATATATATATATATATATATATATATATATATATATATATATATATATATATATATATATATATATAATATATATATATATATATATATATTTTTTATTTAATTTTACTATATATATATATATATATATAATATATATTTATATATACACGGTTATTCACGTTATTCGACACGAAGAGTTATGGCTCAAGTATTTGATTTTATAAAAGTTTTGTCTTTAGGATGGATAGGGACCTATCAGAACTACATTTTAAAAATATTTTCATGTTGTACAGGGTGTGCCAAAAACACGAAAAGTATCAAAGTTGGTATTTTTCAAATGGAATATCCTGTATATTATTTCATTTTCAGATTTTACAGTGAAAACAAGTCGCCCATGAAAACAGTGTGTCAGAGAAGCTTTTCTAAATGTTATCTCGCGTATGTTATTAGATGTTGCTGAAGGTTTTATTAAAAGGATACGTTAGTGTTTAGAGTCTGGTGGTCGCCATTTTGAACACTTGATATAAAATATTGCTTGTTTCATATTCTTAATTTTTGTTTCCTTCATAATTTGAACTAGTTCATAACATTTGAGATATTGAAAGGTAAACGCATATATTATTATGATCTTGATGTTTATTTCAATCAATTCTGATTTCTAAAAACGCCATAGGCGACTGATGAATGAAAAATTTCTTAAAATCAGTTTGTAAGATGAAAATGTGCATTTTCTTTGAAAACGTGAAGAGATATTGATTGGAATGAGTTTAGGTATTCGATAGACAATTAAATTTCACATCTGTTGGTGATATAAGATACGGGGTGTCCCATTTAATTTAAACAAGTTGCCGTTTATGCCGTTTAAAGATTGCAATTATTTTACCTTTATTTTTACACACCTAGTGTCTAGGTTAGTCAATATTTCACAAGTGCGACATAAAGTTTGATCCAGTTAGTAGGCCTCATCACTAATTTGGTTAAAAACAAGAAAACACCAGTTGAAAGTTTGAGCGTTGAAACTGATACTACATTTTCACAAAATACGAGATATTTCAAAAAGCATAAGGTTTAGGTGAATTGAACCTTAATGAAATTGGCATTTGTTTTCACTGTAAAATCTGAAAATGAAATAATACTAATAGGTCCCTATACATCCTAAGGAAAAAACTTTCACAAAATCAAATACTTCAGCCATAACTCTTCGTGTCGAATAACGGGAATAACCCTGTATATATATATATATATATATATATATATATATATATATATATATATATATATATATATATATATATATATATATATATATATATATTTATATATATATATATATATATATATATATATATATATATATATATATATATATATATATATTTATATTTATATATATATATATATATATATATATATATATATATATATATATATATATATATGTATTTATATATATATATATATATATATATATATATATATATGTATGTAGATTGTCCATATTTGGGTACTAAGATGAATTTAATAAATGAAACTATCTTGTCTTCAAATTCCCAAAATTATATTAATCAATGTACAACCGGTTTCGTTGTTTCAGAACAACATCTTCAGGTACAATATACTGAAAAAATAATAAATAAAGAGTAGCTTATAACAAGAAAAAAATATGTTTTTTCATGTTTTTTCTTGTTATAAGCTACTCTTTATTTATTATTTTTTCAGTATATTGTACCTGAAGATGTTGTTCTGAAATTAGGAAACCGGTTGTACATTGATTAATATAATTTTGGGAATTTGAAGACAAGATAGTTTCATTTATTAAATTCATATATATATATATATATATATATATATATATATATATATATATATATAAAATATATATAAAAATATTATCTCACTGTGTTAGTGTATTTTTATATGTATGTAGGCGTATTTTGGTATAATTTTTCACGTTTTTGAATAATTTTGAATTTGAAGTCCAAGTAAATTGTTTTTTGCATCAAAAATATGATGATAGATAGTAAGATAGATATATAAATAGATATATAGATAGAATGATAGGTAGATAGATAGATATATAGATAGAAATAATTCATATGGCAGAACAACGTTTGCCGGGTCAGCTAGTATAAATATATATATATATATATATATATATATATATATATATATATATATATATATATATATATATATATATATATATATATATATATGAATATGAGAAAGATTCCGGTGTTCAATCCGATTTTTTCGAAAGTTTTGTTGGCGCTGAGAAGCACCGTTTGCGCCAACAAAACTTTCGAAAAAATCGGATTGAACCCCGGAATCTTTCTCAGTTTCATTCCACCATCCGAGAAAACATACGATATAACATATATATATATATATATATATATATATATATATATATATATATATATATATATATATATAAATATATATATATATATATACATACATAGATATAGTCACTGGATTCTGTATTATTATCTTCAGGCAATGTATAGTTCAAGTACATACTCTGCTTCTCGATAAATCTCATTAAATATTCAGGAAGCCTCAAATTAGTTCATTTTGTTTCACAAAAAGCTGTCGACAAGGAATAATCAGCCGAGCTCGAAGTTTCTTTTCATTTTATTTTCTTTGTTCTGATTCAATTAAAACTTCTGTTGGTTAAAACCCAGTAACCAATTGACTCATTGCATTCAGGAATTTGAAAAAGAATGCGAAAGATTTGGTAGTGAATTCTAGTTATTCCCTCAAATTAGATTCAAAATTCGAATATGATTACCATATACACCAATCAACCGTATCTTCGAAATTTCTTGTGGATAAAAAACTGATACTTCGTCGATCACCAAATTTTTCACATATGGCAACATCATACGTTGCCGAATAAACACAACAAGGCATCGTGATGTTTCATTTTAATCGGCCGCCTAACATCTGGTATTCACACATGAATTCACTCTAGTGCAAAGGGAAGAACGTGAGAGAGGCACAAATACAAAAAAAACGAGAAATCACCAAACCAGTTATTAATCTAAAAAAGTGATTAAACATAATTTTTCATAATTACAGTTCTGGCATGCATTGTACGGCCGACTCATTGAGGATACACGTCGACACTGTGTTACAATAATTATTGAATAATATGCTTTTTTTCGGTGGGCTCCTACCTCGACTTAATGACTTTCATCGTTGGACAAAAAACCTAATTATATAATTAGTTATGCCCAGAATGACAGTCAAGTTGAGCAAGAAGCCAAGCCGTCTATTAGTGCTGCTAATGAACAGGTATTTTTCAGGGAACCTTTCTTGCGCTTTCGGTTTTTTTATTTTCAAGTATTGGATTATCGCAGTCTTGACGGTTGCCAACTTATTTGCAATCATCAGTATACAATAAAAGCGGTTTCATTGTTGATTCATTCCGAGATGAAATCATTTCACCACCAAAAAAACAATTATATCGAAAGACTCATGCTGTAATCTTGATTTTTGTCATATATTAATCGTTCTGAAAATAATGACTGATGAAAAATTTACCATGAGGTATATAATGAAACGGTATCTCATCGTAGAGCACGAAAGATAATGAAATAGAAAAACTACAAAAATCAGAGCGTCGCTTGAAAGTGTTCTTACGAAAATTTCAGAATTTGAAAAGCTCATGTTACAACTTTTGAACAAAAACAAAACTTGAATTTACTATGTTTATTATCACAAAAATTCTTTGAAAAGTATAACACTGCGATTGCAATTTCGGTCACTAGACCATCATCGGGCAGATTGAGTTAAGAACTGAATACATAATTATAGATTTGGGCTTACGGGTGGGAAAGAATTGTTGCAGGTACCTAAAAAGACAAGAGGAACACATTTCAAGAAGTGCTAATAGAAGTGGATTTCCCAAATTGGTACAATACAATGTTCTTAGAAAAGTCGTTATTGTTTGAATACACTAAATATAGGAGAATATATCAGGTCAATCTGGTCGTTCAGCAAGGCATCTTTTGCATTATGATTGAGTTCAAAAATTTCTAATGATTCTAAGTAAGTAAGTTTGGTTCCTTTCGGTAATTTGTGCATTATTTGAAAGTTATCTATTTGTGGAAACGGGTGGTGGTTTTCACGGCAATGATTTGAAAACGCTGAATCCGTTTTATTTTTCGAAAAAGATTGTTGGTGTTCTTCGAATCTTGTCTTGAACGATCGACCAGTCTGACCTATATACACTCCTTTACATACAGGACAAATCAACCTATAAACTCCTGAACTTTCAAATTTTGAAGTGATATCTTTGGCATTGAATAAAAATCCTTGAGGGTTTTGTCTTAGGTTTGAAAGCAATTTTAATATTACATTTAGGTATGACATTAGCAACATTTTCTGCAAGAGAACCAAAATATGTTAATATGTGTTATATTTTTCGAAGTATTTTTTTGATAATAAACATAGTAAATTCAAGTTTTGTTTTTGTTCTTCATGTTGAATTATCACGTAGTAACGACGGATTCCATCAAATATTTACAACTTTTCCGTTATGGTTTTTGAATGTTGAATAAGTGCAATGTATAATTGGCTTGTCTTCAGTCAAGTATCAACTTAACGAATTTAATAAATAATTTCAAATATTCCATCTTTTATTTTGAGTTGATATTTTGAAATTGAAGAGACTTAAACAATTTATTATGAGCTAACACCATGATGGTGATTAATAGAAAACAACAAGTCTCATGGGACCCCAGGTTGGAGCACTATATATTATGCATCAAATTATAGATACTATGAAATAAATTGACAACGTTTGAGAATGATTAAATGAAACAAAATAATTATTGAAGAAACAATAACAAAATTTTAATAGATAATTTTAGAAAATAAATGAGGAACAATTTACTTCGTTTTTATCACTATTTTTATTAAATTGTTTGCGACTGCAGTTTCGTAGTGCTACTACATTTTCAAGCGAATGGAAATGTAGTAGTACTACGAAACTGCAGTCGCAAACAATTTATTATTGAATTTTATACATAGTACATTCAATATAGGTAAGTAATGATTGGTTCGTGATAAGTGAAGTAGGACACCTATGTTTGGGAAATAAATTTCAGAGTGTCTGGAAAAACTGCATAGATAGTGGTATATTGTATCTTGTTGTAGATTTCACAGGATCATTGTTGATTAAATATTGGATGGATTTGTCCGTTACTTTCTGATGATACATTTTTAAATATAAATGAGAAACAGTTAATTGTTTTAATTTTTTTTAATAGTGATGAAAAACAATGTAAATTGTTTCTCAATTATATTCAAACTTGATTCTTATAACTTTTTATTAAAAAAGTTGATTTTGAGATCGCCACTTCTCTGTGAGAATGAAAATTGAAAATGTTATTTTTAATAATTCACAATTATTCGCACGCATATTCAAATATAGCTGATGTACACGCCCTGCAACGCTGTCATCTCAGTCATGTCTGTTTTAGATATAACTTTCATTCGCCAATTGTCTGAAGTGTAACGTGCGGTAAGAAACTTCGTTCGAATGGAAAGATATCAAATCACTTCAACTCCAGAAGAGACAGATATTTCGATCTCATTATATGTCATCAGTACTCTTCACTCGAGTCAACTTCCAGATTCCAACGAAGTCAAAAAATTCTGTTATTGATGCTTCGTTCGAATAAACTTTTTTATCCCAATGAGGTGAGAAAGTGCAGGTTCGCTTTATATATTCACAGTTTGAACAGAGTTTTAGTGAATAAGTTTCATAATGGAAGCGATTTAAAAGAATTATTTTTGTTTACATTTTATCATATTTTTCTCCATTGTCGATCTAGTATTTTACATACTTTCCTAAATTAAAAGTGGACACTCCAAATGCTTCCCTGTTCATTTTTATGATCACGATGCATAAGCATGAAATTATTTACATAGTTCGAAAACGCAAGTGACCAGAAGAAGGAGTGATCTGCCTAAGCTATTCATATACTATACTCATATTGATAACAGCAGTACTGGAGTTTGTATAGAACACAGCGCCATCATTGAACAATCGCATGAACTACCTCAGTAACTTAAGTACAAGACAAACTCATAAAGGGTATGTTCAATTAGAATTTCAAGAATGTGCTAGGTAAGTTTATTTCTAATTCTATAATGAATTGATAAGACAAACTTACATCCGGTGATGTGTTATTAAAAATATCCACTTCATAGTTTGAAACGATGCTGAATCTATACAATTAACTCCTTCTTGGCAACTATTAATCGTCTGGAGAATTAGCATTTATATTCGAATGAGCAGTTCATTTATGGATAATTAATAACCGTCAGTCAATACTTACCCATTTTGATGGACGTTTTGCTCGTAAACCTTCGCTAGAATGGCGCACCTATCGATTTCGCTTATTGGACAAATAGCCTGCGTTTTAATAACGTCAACATGATAAAAGGATATATTATGTGTGATATTTTATGAATTTGATTAAAGTATCAAATATTTTGAATTAACTTAAGCGTAGGGCAAGTTTTTCGATAGAAGTTCAGAAGCGGATTAAAAGACTCAACTTCATGTATTGAGTGCCTTTAATAGCTTAGCTGTAATGATTGTTATAAATTATATATAGACCAGCAAGCTAAGACAATACAATTATAAATTCCAAAATAAGAATAAACAAGTCAACTGCCTGAATTCCGATGAAATCCTATTTATGAAAATTCAGATTCATATATGTAGGCCAGGACCACGGAAATATAGATTGACCCATGAAGGCAAAAGCGACCTACCTAGTGACCTTTACAGTCTATAAATCCCGAATTCGTGAAAATGACTTATAGAGGACACTCATGGATAAATTTATTACAAACGCCTATGAAATCCGATGCGTAAAAATATAGATTTATCTATTGATGACATAGAGACCAACCTAGTAGACCTGCAAAGCTTATGAACTCCTCCTCGTGAAAATATAGATTCACCTATAGAGGCTAGTGAGACCTTCCTAGTGAACGTACTGAGGCCTTTCAATCTCGTGTCCATGAAAATGTAGATTCGCCTATAGTGGCTAGATATATGGGTAAACCCTAATTCCAATTCGTGAAAGTAGATATTCACCCAGAAAAGCCAACATGATCTAAATAACCCTTCAAAGCCAGTGAAGCCAAATTCGTGAAAATATAGATATATGTAGAGACATGCTCAGTAAGCCTCAGAGCCCATGAACCCTGATTTGTAAAACGTTGAATAGCTTAAGAGGCCGAATCCTTCAGTGAACCCCGAAAGAAGATGAATCCCGGTTCATGAAAATATAAATTCACCGATAGAGGCCATAGAGATTTTTGAACCCCGATGTGAAAATATAGATATACATGTAGAGGACGAAAAGATCTTCGTAGAAGCCTAGTTCGTGAAAATATAGATACATCGATAGAAGCCAGCTTGTGAACCTGCAAAGCTATGAACCCCGATTCGTAAAACGTTAATACGCCTAAATGGCCGAATTCTTCAGTGAACTCCGAAAGAGTACGAATCCTGGTATCCGATAGAGGCGAAAGAGATCTATACGTGCACCTAGAAAGCCTGTGAACCCGGATTTGTGAAATATAAGATGAATATGTAAAGGACAAAGATAACTCCTACTCTAAAAATTTAGATTCGCCCATCCATTAGTGAACCCCGAATGACTAAGAACTCCGGTAGAGGCTAGCTAGTGAGCCTGCAAAGGCTATGAACCCTGATTCGTGAAAATGTAGATTCACCTATAGAAGCCTGAGCCATGACCGGCAAAATATACCTTGTTGCCAGAACACCCTCTGATAGTCATATCATAGATAACTAAGTCACAGTAAACAAACGTTGACGAATGGTCATTTCATTAAAAAAATTGGACTATATGAAAATTACGTTCATTGATGCATTGAATTTAAATTGCCCTTATTGATGTTAATTATTGTGCATATACTTTTGATTTGCCTGTCCAATACTACAAAGAAATGCCTCTCTTTGGTGATTTCACGGAAACACATGAATTTTTCGAGTGTTAGATACTTCAGATCAAAATGATGCGATAG
Organism: Cynegetis impunctata; assembly: GCA_030704885.1. NCBI lineage: Eukaryota > Metazoa > Arthropoda > Insecta > Coleoptera > Coccinellidae > Cynegetis > Cynegetis impunctata. Next base: position 465,288 of record JARQZK010004370.1, read on the forward strand.
ATTTTTACAAACCTACGTCTCGTTTTATTGGAACGAATAACATAATATTCAAACGAAAATTTTTAATTCTTTTGTTTATACAAAACAGTACTTACCAATTTTAACATCAACTTTTCTGATAAAATATAGATATTGTTATAATTTATTTTGGGTCTTATTTGATTAAAGAATAAACATTGTTTCAGCTAAATCCACAAGATACAATCAATGCAGTTTTTTCGGCACTCCCACATAAAACATATGTGTCCAACTCAAGTTCATTATTTCACAATAAGTAGGGGAGACTCTTTTCAAATGTAACAGGTGTCGATTGTTAAAAAGTACTTCACAGAGACATCTACTTGACGAATGCGGAAACGCGACTACAAACTGAAACAGAAAACATAATTCATTTTATACAATTAGCAGGTGGCGTCATTCTAACCCCGGCTCCACACTTGCGTTGTTCGCCAACGAATAATCGTTATTCGGGACAAATACTGCATGTGTGGACTTAATGTTCGTGTTCGTTGGCGAACATTCAGCATGTTCGCCCGAACACGAATGTTTTCCGTCTTGAGTCGGTAAATTTGTCCACATCAAAGCACCCAAATATTCGTTCTGTTTATGTTCGCACTACCGTCCAGACTTGTGTCGTCGAATATCAACAAATATTTAAGGTTCCATTGGTTTCAGAATTGTTTTTCAAGAATCAATTGCGATAAATATGTAGATTTACCTACTACTAATTTGAGTATTAACACAAATAGTGCATCTTATGTATAATAACTAATATGGAGCGGAAGCATGTCTTTGGGACCCCAGCATCCCGACCACAGGAACAGAAATAAAGTCGCCGATGCCTGGCAAAGATTACATGAAAATTCAAATTTCACTTGCACTTTGAATGAATTAAAAAAGAAAAAGGACTTTTCAATGGCATCATTTAGGATGTTACTCAACAAGAAAAAGAAAGCTATTAAATTTGGGATGGGTAGAGTTGAGCTTTTCAAACCCATCTGGTTTGCCTTTGAAGCGATGGAGAAATTCCTGTTTCTACTTTTATGAAGAGATACCATCCACCATCTTCTTTTTTGAGGCTTCTTTTTCTTTTTGTTCAAATTATTATAGACACAGAAAAAAGTAGGCAGCTGCAGCTATTGTATAATCATCCATCATGAAATGTAGAGTAAAAGCAAAGGCGTGAGATAAGGCGAATATTTTCCGTATTTTTATTCAAATACAATTATTCGGTTTAGAAGTAATATGTGTGGATGGTGCAAAAAAGCGAACATTCTTACATAATTATTCATTTCCAAATATTCGCAGAGTTTACGATTATTTGTATACGCAAGTGTGGAGCCGGGGTAAGCGAAACATTTGTTTCGTCAACAAGTTTGCAAAAACCGGGTAAAAAGTAAATTTAGTAGTTCTGAGTTTATCGATGTAAATAAGTGTCGAAATACGCTTTCTGAGATGTTATCGAGGTAACTATTTAATTTCTTGTTATTTTTATTGGTATTTTGCATATTTAAAGCTTCTTTTTGTATTGTAGTTAAACCATAAATGTGTAAAAACCTTTATAGGTTATGTAGGTGTCATTATGACTGGTGTCGATTGTAACATGATACAATTTACACATGATGATACTCCTTCTGAATAATGTTTATCATCCTTTTTTTTTGATAATTCAACAGCGTTGATTACCCTTGAAATTCTTAAACCAATACCTAAAGCAGATTTTGCCAAACCAAAAGAAGAAGGAAGAAAGAGATGAATATCAACAATTTTGACTGATGCACCAAAACCACAAATGAGAGTTCCATTAAAATATTCTGTAAACGGCGAAAGTAACCCAGAAAACAAAACACAAAAGAAAAAACCCAGAAGGTATCCAGTTAATTATCAGATGAATCTTCAGATGAGGACGAAACGTTCCGTTTAGCATGTTGATGCCCATATTCGTTGGGTAGATACAGAGGAGTGGTTGCAATAGTAGGGGAGCCCAAGCGGGGATTTCGGGATTTACTAAAGCGCGGCAGATTAATATACAGGGGGATACCTTGTACCCGGTTAAGTACCTCCACAAAACATGAGGCCCATATATAAGGCCGCCCGTGAAGGATACAGGATCAGATTAGTAAAAAAAAATTGACCATCAGAAATTCTCGAGCGCCTCAGATTAAGGTAGGGTGAGTTAATTACATCCTAAAAAGTGTATATTCCACTAATCTGACAATTTGAGAGTGACGTAAAGAAAGGGGAGGGCAACAAAGTTGTAAAAAAAAAAACGTCATCTCGACATTCTCGAGCGTAGCTAAATTTTTTTTTATTTTGAAGGAAATAATTCAAGAATAATGAAAAATATATAATCTGACGATTTCCGCAAGCCGAAATAACAAAAATTCGTCGATAAAGTTAAATGCGTGCAGCTGCGTGATGCCTACATTTCCTTCTCCGCGTTTCTATTCCTCTCTCTCTCTTTCTCTATGTGTGTGTGTGTGTGTGTGTGTGTGTGACTATGTGACTCGATTATAACTTTCGAACGACTAAACCGATCGGAATCTACTAAACGGCGTTCTAAAGATTTCTCTCAAAATTAGATTTCCTGTGAATTTGAACCGATTCGGACTGATATATTTTGAGAAATTTTGAAAAATCTCAAAAAAAGTAAGTGGTTTTTTTGGAATAACTTTTAAACAGCTTTATCGATCAACTTCAAAAACTAATCCGCCTTTGAGCTTGAAAAACCACGTCGATCGCCACCAAGCTGGTCAAAATCGGTTGATTCGTTCGAGAGATGTCGTGAACGAAAGAAACCCGAAAAAGTGTTTTTTCGGGATTACTCCGAAATGTTTGGTTCGATCAATTAAAATTGCAAAATTACTTATGAGGATTATAAAACTGCGTCGAATGCCGCCAACCGCGTGAAAATTGCTTGATGCATTCAAAAGTTATTGCGGTTTGAAAATTCCAAAAATAGTGTTCTATGAAACTTCTATCAGACTTTCGAGCTGGGAGAGCTCAAATGCATAGAAATATTATTTCTTTGAACTCAGCGAGCTCAAAATATCACATAAATTATATTTTGAGCTCAAAAATGTCATAAGTACAATTTTAAGCGCCCAGGAATGGAATTAGCGTGAAGTTGCAGGGATGGCCTTTAAAGTGAACCGTTTTTCTAATTTTTTTTTGTCAGATCAGTCGAATCCCTCTAGATAATCGTCAGATTATGAGACAGTACGTTTAGAAAATAAAGATGAACCATATATATCTTAATCTGACGCGCTTGAGTATTTCAAAATGGCGAATTTTTTTTGCATACTATGAAAATGGCCGCGAGTTTGCGTCCCATCGAAATCGTCAGATTAGTGAATGAGAGCTTTTTTTTTGGTGCTCTTAACACTCCCTTAGAAAATCTGACGCGCTCGATTAAATTTTTTTTTTTCATTTTCAACCCTTACATACAACCACCCGCATCATGCAAACGATCAGATTAACATACGTACATTATTAAAAATACGTAGGGCATTGATGCTATCAATATCTGACGCGCTCGAGGATGTCCATGCAACAGTTTTTTTTTAAATATTTAAAAATCTATTGCCGCTTCCCCCACCGATGTAAAGGTATATATCATATAACATTTTTTTCTTCTTATCATCTAAGCTTTGCAACCCAATAGGTCTCTACAACGCTCGAGTAAATCCCCATTTAGCATCGTGGGCTCCCCTACTACAATGTACAAGTTGCAAACAATGGTCCCACCTAAGCTGCACAAACAGAAGTCCATTTTACGCATGCTGTAACTGCAATTCTGACGACGACTAATTGGTGTCCCATTATTTCATCACAATTGATAGTTTTTTTATATTTTCAAATAGTATTGTTTCCTCTTCTTACACCAGTAAATATTATTTTTTGATATCTTGTTAGTTTTAACTGTGTTGTTCATGTTGAAGATATTCTAATTAAAATTACAATTGACACCAGCGAGGTGTCAGTTGTAACAATGATAAGATATAGTAGTAAAACAAGAAAACGGTGTCATGGGACACCAGGTAGGAACAAAGTTCCTTCGGATAATACAGAAGGACCACAATTTGCGAAAACGAAACATGTGCGTGTCGGGACGTACGACAGAAGTGATAACTTATACTAATCCAAGTTGAAATATTTAATATTGAATATTGAATATGAAGAATAGATGCAAGAGTGTATATATCGAGAGGATAACGTATCGCAACGCTATATAAAAAAAAAAGAGTTTATTGTCTAACAGAAGTAATCCCAATTATAAGACAGACATAGTATTGACCATTTTCATATGACGTCACGCGACTTCGGCCATTTTGCCTGGAGGACAAACAAACCATTGTTATGCAAACAGTTGTGCTGAATTGTCATTTAAGTTTCATAATTTTTTGAGTTGTTTGTCGAATTTAAAGTTTTTTTCTGATTATTTGTTTATTGTTGGAGTTTATTAGAGAAAATGCCATCGTTTTGTGCCGTGGTTAATTGTGGTATGAGAGCAAACCGAGACAAATTGAGGTTTTATAGAATCCCTGCTGCCCTCAAGAATGCTGGTGATTATTCAAATGCTGTATCACTAGAAAAGCAAGAGAAATGGATTAAAGCATTGAAAAGGGGACCTTTTAGTGAAATTCAATTGAAATATGCACGAGTCTGTTCTCAACATTTTATAACAGGTAAGTTTACTTGAATAAGTGAAAAAAGATGAACTCTTTATTTAAAATATTTTTCAGGGACTCCTGCAGAGTTATTGGATAAAGACAACCCTGACTGGATTCCAACCCAAAATATGGGGTACACAATTGCCAATCCTGTTGGTAAAACTCAAATCAGCAGGTTTAAACGTTCGGTTAAACGAAAAGAGCAAGTAGAGCAGTTATCCTGTGATTTTGCTGTAATTGTTATATGACAGCAAATTAGGACCTTCATGAAAGTATATTTATTTTTTCTGGAGGAACAATATGAAGATATAGACATATCATATAGATATAGACAGGCCACATTGCCAGCTTTGAGGTACACGCTTTTTCATCCTTAGACTGAGAGCGGGTGTGAAGGAGAAAAACAATTGCTGCTATATGACTGCACACTTCTCCTAAGCCTGCCATACAAGTGCAATGTCCACTGGAAATACTACCGTCAGTTAGGATAATAACCCATGAATTCAGAAGCTTTTCCTTAAGACGTTGTGAATGTTTCACCTGAAATATAAAGTTTACTTTTAGTTATAACAATTAAGAACACTGATTAGTATGAGAATAAACCTAATGAATATCATTAAAATACATCTTACCTTGCCAATAACTACAAAAGCTGTTTCGTTCACTCTTTTCCCATAAATTTCTTGGACTAGTCCTGCTTCATACAATTTGAAACCTTGCAAGCTTTTATATGCTTTCATTTGCTGCCCAGTATAAAAACTGTGGGTGAGGATAAAATAATTAACCATATCGATGATGGATATTACTGGAATTGATGACAATGATATCAAATCTTGAGAGCTAGACTCCAAGAGATAGGGGTCTATATCATCAATAATTTTGATTTTCTGATCGTAGCGGCTCTTAATATCTGCAGGAAGTGATTGATAATAAGTACTTCTTTCCATTTTCAATATAAATTTATGATTCAAAGTTTTTTAATACTTTTACTTTCAATAAACGTAAGCAAACAACTCAGAACACTGATAGTCGTAAATGGTTTGTTTGTCCTCCAGCCAAAATGGCGGACCTGTCAAAATCAGGTGATTGAAAATGATCAATGGTTTACAGTAATGAATGAGTATAAGTATAACAACAGAACAATAGAACAGTATACAATACACAGTGATCCATACAAATAACAATAAAATAATATATATTGTAGAATTCCAATTGACTTGGCAGTACAGAGAGTTTGAACACAATGCATATATTACCCCTACAGGATGGATGAGGAGAGGTTGCAATTAGATTGTAGTTAGACTTGCATATTAATTAACTTGTTACGAATTATATACTTGAAGCATCTAAATGGAGCAACAAAAATATCACATTCTGAATAGAAACTATTATAAGTTTTACAAATGTTGTAAACTGGGGATTTTATTAAAACATTGATTCTTGGCAGAGGTAAATAGAAGCACATTTCGTTTCTACTACTTAGTCTCGGAACGTGAAAATCTAATTGAGATAACAAATCTGGACAGTCTATCAGATTATGAATCAATTTATAAATGAAGATACAAGCATAATATGTTCTTCTGTTTTCCAAGGATAATAGGGAAAATCTATTTAGCAACACTCTATTATCAATTCCTTGGGATGGGTATACTCCATCCAGTTTGTATGCCATGTATTTCATAAAAACTCTTTGACAAGATTCGAGTTGTTGAATATGCACATTGTATATAGGCGACCAGATTAGAGAGCCATATTCCAAACGGGATCGGACAAAAGCATTGAAAAGTGTTATAAAGCATTCTTGATTTTGAAAGTCTTTACACGTCCTGAAAATAAGTCCAAGCATTCGTTTTGCAGAAGATGTAATTTGATTAATTTGTGACGTGAAGCTGAGTTTCTGATCGAAAATGATGCCCAAATCTTTAGTTTCTGTACATTGTTCCAATATGATGTCATTTATTGCATAGTCAAACTGTATATTGTTGTGTTTGAGGGTGTATTTAATAAATTTACATTTTTGAATGTTCAGCGGAAGCTTGTTTAGTATGCATATATATATATATATATATATATATATATATATATATATATATATATATATATATATATATATATAATATAATAATTGATTATAAACTTTCAATACGTAGTCATTATTTTATGGAACAAATTTGTAAAGCTTTATCTTTTCATTATGTCATATCTGATTCCTGTCGTAATCTGTTGTTTTATGCATATAACTTATATAAAATTGTTTTGATGTTTCACATATGACGTTTTCGAGTTGCTTGTACATGAATTAATGAGTACATATAATCCATTGGCGATTGACGAGGCGGAGTGGGATCAGAAAGAGAAGGGATGAGAGAACGGAAGGAAAGAGGGAGAAAAAGAAAGGTTTACAATATTCCCTTGTGTTAACTAAAAGCGTGACTTTCGTCAGTCTATTTCCGTCACACTTTTAGTCTAGAATATTTTTCAGTTTGGTCCCGCAGCGAAATCCCTATCTACTCCAAGCCTGCCGTAAGGAACTTCATTCCAAAAAATAGCTTAATTTTTGGATTTTTATAGTGTTTAACTAAGTTAAACATGTAAAATTTTATTGGTCAACAACACTAGATAAGCATCAACTTACACAGAAAGCTGTAGAAAAATGCACTTCTTAATTCAAAAAATAAAATAAAAAATAAAATTAAATAATAAAAATCTATTTAAAATTCAAATTGATTTTTTACTGATATTTAAAATAAAAACACTTGGCTTTAAGTTTCACAAATATATTGAATAAAAATTAACAATTAAATTAGTCAACTAGTTTTGGGTTATGGGCCCATTATCAAGACTGAACAGAAAAATACTCAACAAGCTCATTTATAATATTGATTGTAGTAGAGGGGAAATTTGGTATTCAACTTGTTCATTTACGATGGGGTAATTCCTCTTAATGGCACTACTAATTTCTAAAATTTCCAACAGGTCAAGACGCTTGCCCTTTTTACCTGGTTGGAGGCAAATCGTTTTCTCGAAGTCGATGAAATGGTTAAATTTTATACAATGCTCTGAGAAACCAGTGGCGTTTCTGTTGAACAAAATTGACTTTTCATGTTCTTCTACGCGAGTGTTGATTTTTCTGCCTGTTTGTCCGATATAAAAGGATGGGCATTCATTACAAAAGATTTTGTAAACACCACTGTTTTCTCCAATATTGTTCCTATCTTTGTTATTGACTAAGAGTGACTTTAAATTACGTTTATTTGTACATATGCTTTTAATACCGTTTTGTGATAATCTGTTGATGATTTTATTACTAATTCCTGGAATATAGTTCATTAAATGATATTTTTGTTCGCATTTTATGACTGGTGAGGGATAAATTGAATTTAGAATATTCTTATGTCGTTTTTTCTTTATCATTTGATCAATCAAGATGTCTTTATAGCCGTTATTTATTGCTAATAATTTTAAAATATTAACTTCCTTAGTGAAATTTTCTTCAGAAAGAGGAATGGTAAAAAGTCTATGTATGAATGAGTGAAATGCACTTAATTTAATTTTAATTGGTTGACTGCTATCATTGTGTATTAGCGTATCTGTAAAAGTAGGTTTTCTGTAGATATTAAATGTAAGAGCATTGTCTTTTCTAGTTATTTGGATATCTAAAAAGAAAATGTTGTTCATTTTCTATTTCTTCTGTGAATTGAATTGAAGGGTGAAAAGAGTTAATGTATTTGAGAAAATTATCTAACTGTCTATCCGTCCCACACCATATACAAAAAATGTCATCAACATAACGCCGCCATAATAAAACATTACTAATCAGGCTGTTTGTAGATTCAAAGATTTTATTCTCTAAGTCAGACATAAAGATTTCGCTGAGAAGAGGTGATAATGGTGAACCCATTGGCAAACCATCTGACTGTTGATAAACTATGCCATTAAAGTCAAAATAACTTTGTTTTAGACATAGAGTCGATGCCGAAATCATTTCCTGAACTATTTCGGGTGAAATATTACTATTTGAATTCAAATCCCTTCTAATGATATTTTTCAATTCATTGTTCGGAATAGAAGGAAATAAATTTATTACGTCAAAAGAGATTAATTTTGCATTGAGTGTTAATTTTTTGTTAATTTTTATTCAATATATTTGTGAAACTTAAAGCCAAGTGTTTTTATTTTGAATATCAGTATTTAATCATGTTTCACCAAGTGATAAGCGAAACTTCAATATTAATTGATTTTTTGTTACAACTGACACCAGTCTTCCCTAATATCGCTAGATTATGATCAATTCAATATATTATGATTTTCACAAAATATTGAAGATGGAATAATGTAGAGTATGTTAACTGAAATTAATGGAAGACATCACAGCCCATACCTGACTTGTGCGGCTCATTTTTCACCAGAAGGTGCAACCAAGAGCGAGACTTGGAAGTTTGCCGAAAGCGGTAGCGCGATAATTATATTTTGTTTGAAATGCGTGCGAGGCCGGATTGTTTCCACGCTTAGATGATTTGTTAAAAGAATGAATAATGAACGGCCACGAAACAATTTGTTGCCAAGCTGCGTCTGAATAATTATATGAGGTAATATAAGTTTGCAATTCGATATGTCGGGCACCCGGGCAGAGTTTTATGTACGTCCCTTGTTGAAATTCATATTTCACCGATGAAATGTTCGAATATAATCGAGATGTCGAAACGTTTTTCTTCTGAGAAATTCACTTCGTTTCGAGGGTTTCACAATTTTATGGATATCGCATGCAGAATTCATATTTTATTTCCAATCTTTTGTATAGTAGGTTCACTTCAATGTTACTAATTGTTACAAGTTTCCTTTTTATATTTCGGAGAAATGAAAAATGGAGATTTGAATGCAGAAAACTTCATTATTAGTCTTTTCGCGCTGTTTAAATTGTTTCGCTTTGGATACCACAATGTTTTCGCAGCTCCAAATACGAATTTCAAGCATTTATATCTTCACTAACTTTAGAATTTTAAATAACATATTTTTTGGATTTATTGGGCCGATACATGGTGTAAATTAATAAACATATTAAAACAATGGTTCATAATAACAATTTACACATTTATTAAAAGAAATGACGCATGACGCACGTTTCGGTGGAACTTCACCTTCTTCAGTTTCAGTTTGCTATTAGCATCTGTAGAAGGTGAAGTTCCACCGAAACGTGCGTCATGCGTTATTTCTTTTAATAAATGTGTAAATTGTATTAATAATAACATATTTGTCTGATACAATTTTTGTAATATTTGAAATAATTTATATTCAACTTGTTTCTACTAACACAATTATATTCCACGAAATATTTTTGAAAACACGTGAGTAGGATATCTCCATTACTAAGTTCATATTTTCTCCCCATTTTTGTTCTGTTTTACATACAAATTCTCAACTCTCTTCTGAGTCAAGATACGCAAAATCCTCGACAAAATCTCAAAAACCTCGAGAAATCAAGAAATCTGTAAATAATAATGGCGGCGGTTATAGAAAAAAGTTTATACTTCCAAAAAGCACTTCCCGAACATCAGCCCGCGTACAGAAACGCTTCAGCTCCATGCACCCTTCAAAGAGCCGCATAGGACGCTGAATTTCGGTTATGTTGTAGAAAATTTATTTCCATATTTTTGCCACCAGTTGGAAAAACTTTCACTCATGCACCTGCCGGACACTCCCTTTCCCAAAGTCAGACAATGCCAAGATTTTGACCCAATTAATCCAAATTTTGATAGTTTTGATCTACCTCAAGAACAACCCAGACATCGAAAATCGTGGTCCAGGAGGTTTCAAACTTTTGCCTTTCGATACATTGCAATAATTTATAATCGATGAAGAGACACTTAAAAATTGAAGCTAGATGCATGTTTCTTCAGTGCACTTTTTTTTCATTTATACTAATTGCATAATGATAAATTGTGATACCGGTGAAGTACTTTCATTACCATAAGTTGTAATAGCTAGAACGAATTCGGAATAGGAATATGAATAGAAAATTATATGTTGAATAGTTATTAGGCAACTAAATCATTATTGACAAAGTTAGATGGGGGGCTATTAACAAAGAAAGTTTGGCTAATCTATAAAATTCTAAATGGTTCCATTTGTATAGATTCCAGGTAAAAAAACTCTTCAGACATACTCTGATATTTCAAAATTTGGGTAGCTTTCGTTAATTATTTTTAATTCATATACCTAGTTATAATAATTCTGACAGAAAGTCAGGAGTAGCATATACATATACTGAATTTTTGTTTTTGTTAATTCTTGATCTACAATTTTTGCTGTTTTCCGTAATTTAAAAGATCCTCTTCAATGATGTACAATCAGTCAACTTCCTCGAAAATAGGTAAACGATTTGAACTTTCCACTCGGATTTCGGATTTCATATTTTTGAAAACTCTATGAAGAATGAAGATTACCAATTAAAATATAGAGAAACAAAAGTTATTCACCACAGATATAAAGTAAAATTTAATAATTTGTATAAATTATCTGATACTAATTTTAGAAAAATACTAAATTAAGAAAATAAAAAGAGCTTAGATAAATACAAAAAAAGATTCACCCTTAGCAAATCACTAAATTAATGAAAGGGACAACAGTTCAGAGATGTTTAATAGGTAGAGAAAATGTTGCCCTGACGCCAGATTTCCTAGTTTGGTCAAAAATTAACAAATATAAAAATTCGAGTATCTTATTGATCTTTAAATAATCGAATAACATTTTCTGTATCGGGAAAATTGGTTATTTTGCAATGAGCATCTAAAGAAGGTGTAGTTCTTCGAAACTTGCGTCTGAGAATCATTTTCTTATATGAATGTTTAACTAACGAAATAATAAAATAATAGAAATTTTAAAATTCAAACATTTCTCTTCTACATTCTGCAGAATTTTCTAGGGATTGCAGAGTTTGATTTCAAATTGACAGTTGTTTGAATAGTCTAACGAAAAACGTAATATAGTTATTAATAAATTTAATAGCGAGTATAATTGTGAAAATTTACTCTAGTTAGTTTCCATTTTGAAAATACTACTATACTCACAATCATAAAATATCATATTGTAATAATAAATAAATTTAGAAGACTGACTTAAGGCCTACATCTTCGCATTGACATTCAAATCAACCTATTTTCTTCAGATATTTCAGTTTAAGTCAATTTATTGTGTGCACTGAAAATGAACGTATGTGCGAAATATGTATTTATAATTACAATATAATTTGATCATAATAATTTATTCAATAAATATCAATTTTTTTCACCTATTCAGGCTTCATGAACTCAATACTTCCTGGCCAGACCAATTGAGTAGAAAACACACGCTGATCCAAAATCGTGGAACAGTACTACAGAAATTGGTATTATATAGTATTATATAATAATAATATATATGATATAGTATAATATATTACCATATATATATATATATATATATATATATATATATATATATATATATATATATATATATATATATATATATAATGACTGATTTAATTTTTTATATTCTTTCTATAAATTTGTGAAACTTAAAGCCAAGTGTTTTTATTTTAAATATCAGTATTTAATCATGTTTCACCAAGTGATAAGCGGAACTTCAATATTAGTTATATATATATATATATATATATATATATATATATATATATATATATATATATATATATATATATATATATATATATATATACTAGCTGACCCGGCAAACGTTGTTCTGCCATATAAATTATTTTTATATATTCATCTATCTGCAGATGTATTTCTACCTATCTAACTATATATCTATCTATCTAGATAGTTATCTATCTTTCTATCTATCTATCTAACTAACTATCTATCATTCTATCTGTCTATCTATCTACCTGTCTATCTATCTGCATATCTATCTATCAATTTATCTGACCGGGCAAACGTTCTGCCATATAAATTATTTTTATCTATCTATCTTCTCATCTTTTCATCTATCTGCCGATGTATATCCACCTATCTATCTATCTATATAGTTATCTATCTTTCTATCTATCTAACTATCTATCTATCAATCTATCTGACCCGGCAAACGTTGTTTAAATTATTAAAATGGCTATTGAAAAATATGGGTTGTTGATAGAAGGGTGAAAATTTAGAGTTGTATGTATTTTTTGAAGCAATATCATAACAACATAAAAAAAAATTTTGTTCAAAAAATTCATAAAAATGTTAATCATTAGGAGTATGAAAAATATATAACGACCTATTCTCAAAACGTCTATTGTTATTTTCGAGTGCCATCTTACAGCCCTATTGCAGATCTGCGGATTAAATAAAAAAAAATGAAAATCGCGATGCAAAAATAGGGGTTGATCGTAGAAGGGTAAACAATTGAGAGTAATATGAATTTTTCTATTCTAAGTCATGACAAAATAAAAATGACAATCTTGCCAAAAAAATTGAAGTTTATAATTAACAAATAAAAAATAGGGGTTGATCGTAAAGGGGTGAAAATTTAGGGTTGTATGTATTTTTGAATGTTGTATCATAAAAAAAATAGAACAAAAAATTTTGTCTGAAAAATAAAAAACAAATTTTAAGGGTGGACCACCCTTAATATTTAGGGGGATGAATAATAAATGTTGGCCGATTCTCAGACCTACCCGATATGCACAGAAAATTTCATGAGAATCGGTCAAGCCGTTTCGGAGGAGTATGGTAACTAACATTGAGACACGAGAATTTTATATATTAGATATAAATATATATATATATATATATATATATATATATATATATATATATATATATATATATATATATATATATATATGTATATATATATATATAATCTATTGAAAATTATTAGCAATAACAGGCTTGTTGAATCTTGAAAAACTCGATTTTATTAAAAAGTTGACGTTTCACCACGACATTCGTGGCTTTATCAAAACTTTTGATAAAGCCACGAATGTCGTGGCGAAACGTCAACGTTTTAATAAAATCGAGTTTTTTAAGATTCAACAAGCCTGTTATTGCTAATAATTTTCAAGAGATTAGAAATAGTTCACAGGCAACAACAATTCGAATAAATATATATATATATATATATATATATATATATATATATATATATATATATATATATATATAATATATATATATATATATATATAATATATATATATATATATATATATATATATATTAGTTGGTAAACTTGTGGAAATTGAAATTTTGGACATTTTCCAGAAATGAAAGGTATTTGTCTTTTCAAGTCCTTAATCGTATTTCTTGAAAATACACTTTTGACTATGATGGATCGAAACCTTTGAATCAATCACTCTATTCAGTTTTTCATTACTTTTTTGTAGGTTGACGGTTTGTTCGATTGGTTTCGGATGCCGAAATAAATATGCCAACCTCGATGTCAACTATCGGTATCTAAAATCCCTTTAACAAATAATCAATCCAATTCAATATTTAATTTCGTGGAATTATTTTCGTGTGTATTTTAATTCCGGAACATTACATTTCCATCCAGTGAACGATTCTGTGCCACACCAAAGCGAAACAAATTATTTTCTAATTATAAAATTTATTAGATCTCACTCACACAGCGAGGTAGCTACTTCAGTTGTTTGATCAAATTAATGAACCGGATGTTGACTCATTAAAGAATTATTAAATTATCTACGCATTCTTTCACTTTCGGAACAAATTGATGTTCAGTTCGCTGTGCAAGAGACTGTTTTCTCCAATTCAATAATATAACTAGACGTATTTTTCTCGAAAACAATTCCTTTCATACATACATATATATATATATATATATATATATATATATATATATATATATATATATATATATATATATATATATATATATAATATAATTTGAGATTTAATTCTCGCACATCGATTGGTAAAACATCATTCAGAATGAAGTTTTAAGTTTAAACTTGGCTTAAGATACCCTATATTAAAATAATTAGATAAGACTGTATTCAACAGGAAAGAACAGTCGACATGTTTCGAGTTATCAACTCATTATCAAGACTTGATAATGATGACACCCAATATTCTAAACTCATTTCAAGTGTACCTAATGTCCTAGGTATCCTAAACCTTAGTAACCGTTTTCGACATAATTTGAATTTTCAATCAAAAATTTGTTTCTTTGGCAGACCTAAACATAACTATCCATTTATTACACAGGAAAACCTTCATTACTCAATTGGTGTTTATTTGCTTATGTCTGGAGATCTACTTCAATGAACTGTGTCGATATTTTGATAATGACTTTATTATTTGTTTATTATTTATGGGGAAAGTTCCAGAATTTCATCAAGACCGTGCCAGACATTTGCTGATAGATATCTAGATAAACAGAAAGCTTCACATATACATATACATACATATATATATATATATATATATATATATATATATATATATATATATATATATATATATATATATATAAACACATACCAATTGATTGGGCCGATACTTGGTGAAAATCCATCACAATAATGTAAATGAAAATTCGGTTTTTATTTGCATTACAGTAGAACGGTGCTACTGTAGACTTTTATTTCATTATTTTTAATATTGCAGAAAGAGTAATTAAAAATAATCTATTTTGATATGCTTTTCGGATAGGTTTATATACTACCAGATATTATTCTATGATAAATAGGTCCCCATTCTTACAGGGTGCTGAAAAAAAATTGTTTTAGGCCCGTCTAAAATAGCCTCGTGGGTCGGGGATATTTTAGAATCATTAAGAATAATGCATAAATTATAGTTACCTCATATATGGGGTTAAATTGGAAAACATACATTTTTAAATCAAGAATAATAAAAGGTATATAGCATTGATAATTTAAAGAAATGGGTGATTTTTGAAGACCGGGGATATTTTGGAATGATTATAAAAACGCCATCCAGAATAGCCCCGATCTTCAAAAAGGACCTAAAAAAATATTGGGGTAGCATAATGTTTATAACTTTTTTGCACAATGATACTAACATCAACACTATTTTTTATATAAAACTTCACTGCTATAACTCTCACCCACGACGCACTAGCACTGAAAGTTTGACAGGCTCAAATATTGGTTGATTTTCCGCCTCACTTTCAATGTCTAACAGACCATTACCACGCTTACGAATACTGAAATCATCAAAAGTCTGAATGAGTGAGGTTGTGTACTATAATATTACAGTGTAATTCACGCGGAATTGTGTTTTACCTAAACAGGATTGCCAGATGAAGTTACAGGTTATGAATTCTAAAATATTCCCGCATTTCCAATTTAGCCCCGTTCTACGGTATATTAAACAATTTTTTGGCCAAACACAGTGGCTTCGTCAGACGAAAAATTCAAACTGTCTCACCCATCCTCAATGCTTTTGACAAGTGTATCTTCTGATCTGGCCGAAGGACTTCATCCCCATAACTCAAGCTACCCGCCTCCCTGACACATACTTCAGGGAGGAATGAAACACGCGCCACTGTGTTTGGCGAAACAATTGTTATGTTTAACAAAATAAAGTGAAAAGTTTCATTTACATTAAAAAAAAGCTAAAGTCAATTTGTTTATTTATTTGTTACATAGTGCATATCGTGAAAAGAAATGTTTTTGTTTGTGTTTAAATTAATGTTTTGAAAAAGGCTTGGAAACTAGCCGAAACGTAGACAAAATTGGAAGTAAACCCTAATACCCACTAACATTTCATCTAAGCATATTTCAATAAAAAGGTTTAAGAAACTTACTATTGAAAAATATATATAGTATATACCGGGTAGCGAGAAAGTCTGGCAACCAGTGGCGTAGATAGGGGGACCAAGGGGATCAATCCCCCCCCCATGAGCCTACAATAATTATAACCGAACTGTACGTATTTAAGTACATTTACATGAAATTTACTAAGCACTAGCACCTCTTCTGCTATTATGTATGTGCAATTATAAAAAAGAATCTAGATATGTTTTCGGGACGGCTATGCAATTGAGTATTGTATAATTTCCGCGCTTCGGACAGGCCGACCAATCAGGAATGGACATAATTTTAATATTATAAAGTAACTAGTAGTTTTGAGCAAATTTAATATTCAATGTTGAAATAGTAAGTTTAATCGGTCACTATGAAAAATTCAAATGGCTCTAATGGAAAATTTTCATTTCGAAAGGAAGAAGTCAACCAAAATCTCCACGCACTTCTCTTTCTGTATTGTATACTATACTTACTATTAAACAAAAGTGCTCGAGCTTTTGTTTAATGGTGTACTTAGTATTATATCTAAAGCAGTTTTGTTCAATAGTATAGGTAGTATTGAATTTAGAAAGAGAAGAAGTGCGATTAGGGTTTGGTCGACTTCTTCCTTCGTACATAAAATTGTCCATTTCAGCCATTGCAGCTCTTTCAAACACGTTTTTTGGTCCTACTAACCGATTAAATACCTGTTTACATTCAAGGAGCGTGAGTTCTGCTCATAGAAGATTTTCAATCTATATTTAATATTTCGAATATTTTTTAAAGCAGAGTAGGTATCAAAATATGAGCTCTTTGAAAAATAGGACTGAATTTTGGCTTTGATTGTCAATTTAGTTACTCCATAATATTTTGAAGTTAATAAGTTAAGTTAGTAAAAATTTTCTTGCGATGGCGTATAATCCATTTCTGGACTTCTACATCATGGATCTTGGAGAAAGATTTACTAATCATGAGAATACAGTCTAGTTTACAAGAGCAAGGTGGGACTCGAACCCACAATACTCTATTTACAAGCGATACACTTGATAAATTCATCAAAACTGACAACTTTCATCAAAAAAAATTTTACTGCCACACCTGCGGTTCTCGTTAGTTGAAAGTGTGGAATAAATATTGAATTCGTCAAGGCGATTTTAAGCCTGAAATTTTTCTGCTTATTTTGTTCTACATGAAAGATTATTTTTATCAACAAACATAAAACTTAAAACTCATGGAATTTTTCACGAAGTCATATCCCCACCCATCGCAAAAAGCTATCTACTCCACTGCTGGCAACAAGGTATTTTCTTTTAAACGATTGAACGTATAATTATCAAATTTAAGGGTTATGCATAGTATTGTATTTTTCGTTTTTCAGAGGTCCTGTCAAACTTGAGTGACGTCAGCATTCAGCGTACCGCCGCCATCTTGAATTTTTTAAATAGCACCGTAGGTGCGATATAGTGATATATCGTAGAAAAGCTGATTTCGTCCTCTTTCCAAAAATTCAGAATACGTACCACATTCCTAAGAAAAAGAGAAACAATTCTCAAAGTTATACAATATGTAATTTTATAATTCATACTAACTAACAAAAATATTAATAGTTTTCTTATAATAGGAGCATAAAATGTTGACCACCTTTGTCTTTATTATTATTATTTTTATTTTTTTTTTACGTCCATGTGAGAGGAAAAATCTTTTATAGACTTCCCTGAGAGTATCCCGCACGCATTCTCAGGGTGTGTGAGACTCCGGATGTTACTGGTTACTCACTAAAAAACCTCTCACACATTCCTTGGAGTAGTTCTTCATCCTGCCCTTACAGCGTCCCTTAACAAAAGAGATGAGCTGCAAGCGGCCTCTATAGGTCATGGGACCTGATGACTCGAAGTGACCCGAGCAACACTGCTTTCTCCATTCTGCGCGTCAATGTATCGACCAGAGATCTGCATGCCGGAATAATTTTCAATTCTGTCACATAGTTAGCTCTCATTCCGCCTAGACAACCTATGATTAGTACGACCATCCTAACTTTATGGCCTGGGTATAGTGTCCTCATCTCGAACATAAACTCTCTGTATTCTTTCCTTTTCTGTTCTTCTTTCATCACCACATTATTTTCGGCAGGGGACGAAAACTAGACAACAAACAATTCTCTGAGCTCTTTGTCCGGTAGGACTATATCTGGCTTTATTGCGTGGATCTGCCGAGTTGTTGGAAAAGCATAGTTCCAGTATATGCGAGCTCTATCGTTCTCAACGATATTATTATTATTATTATTATAATATATATATATATATATATATATATATATATATATATATATATATATATATATATATATATATATATATATATATATATGTAGATATATTATATTACAAAGAGAAGAGGTCCCAAAATACTGCCTTCAGAATTCCACCCTCTAGTTCTACATCCTTTGATATTCATAATGAATCTTTAAACGCGTTCATTGAGATAACTACGCTGAATCCAGTGGATTCTCTCTGGTCCAACACATTGACAGCTCTCGAGTTTTCTATCAATCACACAGTCAAATGCCTACGATAGATCTATAAATATGACAACAGGTACTCATCCCCTCACGAGTGCTTCACATACACCTAAATGTATATATTAATATAATATTATATATATATATATATATATATATATATATATATATATATATATATATATATACAGAGCCGGATTTACGAATTTGCCGCCCATGGGCCTGAAGCATTTCGCCGCCCCCGCCTCCCAAACGCGACAATTTGCCAGACCTAAAATAATACTATGTGAACATCAATATCTTAAAAATAAATTAACATCTTAATAAAGTTATAGCTTTATATAACCTCACTAACTATGATCTAGGAATAATACTAATTAGTACTTTGTTATGTGGAATATTTGCAGAGAATCTATGATTTCTTCTTACTCCTGAAGATATCCTTTCAACTTTTAAACTAAACATAGTACAATTATTGTTATCATAATTAACGGAAAAATATGGATTAAAGGAAAAGTTAAATGTTTCGTCACTTGTTGCCCACGAGATTTTAAAGAGATCCAGTCGTCCTTCATATTGTTTTTGTCTCATTATTGTTTACCATCCATTCAGAAATGAATATTTTTTTCACTCATTTTGAAACCACTTAGATTTTAAACATAATTAAAAAAAATCAATTTTGTTTTTTTTTTTCAAAGCGGATTGTAACATGGAAAATTAAGAAATCGAAAACGATTCAATGATAAAACTGTTTATTGAGAGCTTAAACATTCAATTTATAGTGAAACTTTCAAAAGTTTTCAGAATTTTTAAGCCTAGCTTTAATATTAGCGACTATATCAATGATATCATTAAAGTCAAGCTTACACGTCAAGTATTTTTCTCAAGTCTTTTACTATGGCTAAAACAGTTGAGTTAACTAACATTTTCTGACCAAAAGTTGATCTTAAATGATCCTTTACTCGTGAAAGAGTAGAAAATGAACGTTCTGCTGACAATTGCTGACTGGTATACACAAAAACATCGTAAGAGCTACCCTTACATTTAGATATAAGTCCTGGAGATCTTTTGACAAAATATATGTGTTTGATTGTGACAGCAATATTTCTTCTGTACTGGATATCTTTTCTTCGCACAGACCTTTCAAATGATGACATTCAACAAAAACAAAGAAGGAGCTTCAATATCCGTTGAGTGATTAGTGTATAAATCTGAGTGAGCAATTCCGCATAAAACGCTCTTGATTTTTTAGCAAAATTTAACTGGCCTTCAAAATTTGCCGCCCCTAAAAATTTGCCGCCCTGGGCCCGGGCCCATGTGGCCCATGCCTAAATCCGGCCCTGTATATATATATATATATATATATATATATATATGTATATATTTATATATATATATAATATTATATTTAGATATATATATGTATTTATAGATGTATATATATATATATATATATATGTGTGTGTGTGTGTGTGTGTTTGTGTCTGTAGTTACTTCTATATATGCACGATGCCATTCTTTGTAGATTTCGACTACACATGTGTCAGAATTACGGTGTGAAAAAGCGTTGAAAGAGAGCCGTTCTCTTTCCGATCAACCTTAATCAAGAAAAGCGATTATGTTTCCATGCTCCTTTTTTAGACTGCTATTAACGATATTTAGTTAACCGTGAATATTCCTCGGGTTCCAAATTAAAAATTACCAATTGTCCGTTCTCCGCTCATGGAATACGTGCCTCTGTTAATTATTCGACGGCCAACTGGACACGTACAACCGGACCCGGGTTCTTTTGTTGATCTCGCCCCTTTTTTTGATATTCCAATAATCGGTGTCGTTTACCTTTCAATTCATAATTTCGAGTTCGGTGAAAGATTCGTCTCAGTTTTGATAAGTTTATGTAAATACCTGTTTATTATGTGTTAGTTCTTATATATATATATATATATATATATATATATATATATATATATATATATATATATATATATATATATATATATATATATATATATATATATATATATATATATATATATATATATATATATATATATATATATATATATTTATTCGAATTGTTGTTGCCTGTGAACTATTTCTAATCTCTTGATAATTATTAGCAATAACTTATTAAAAAGTTGACGTTTCGCCACGGCATTCGTAGCTTTATCAAAACTTTTGAAAAAATTGAAATTTCTTTGACATTTATTGATTTGAAAAAATTTGAATAGAAAAAGATTACCATGTTTCACTAAAATTTTTCGGCTTTGGCCGTTCTTTGTTATTTATTACGTGCTATTAAGTCCAATATTAACATTCAAATGTGTTATTATTAAATGGTAAGGGAAACCACAGAAAACTTTACCCACGTAATGTTCGAAATAGGTTCAAATCATTATGATTTTGAAAAGTCAAAGAATAGGGTACTATTTATCTTTTTTTCAAAAATTTCTCATTACTGCTGTGGCCGTGTTCAGTTATTAATTACGTGCTATTTAGTCCAATATCAACAGTCAGGTCTGTTGATATTAGATGGGAAGGGAACCACAGAAACCTTTACCCACGTAATGTACAAAATAGGTTTATAATATTTGATTGTTGTCTTTAAAAAGACATTACTTTTTTTTTTGGAGATCACATGTTCTAAACTATACTTTCTTTTTAGAAAAATTGAAAATTCTAGATGTTTAGATTTTGTCTAAGAAGATGAGTTGTTATGGTTAGAGTTTGTTGAATTATTTTGTTTTGATTTATGTTGTTTCTTAGAAAAATTAAAGAATTAAATCTGCGTATATTGAACTCAAATGTTTGATATCTGTTCTATCATTTACGACTTTATTTAAATTTTTTCGAATATGTAACATTTCTAAAATTTCTCTGCGTTTTTGATCTTTTTCTATTTCTAAAATTTTTGTGCTATTGAAGTTGAAAGTATGATTCTCATTATTTTTATGTTTTATTAGTGCTGTGGTTTGTGTTCTGGTATATTTGTGTGCTTTTAATCTTTCTTCTAAATTTTGAAAAGTTTGTCCTATATATGATTTATTACAATTATCACAGGGTATACTATAAACAACATGAGATTTTTGCAGAAGAGGTGTTTTACTTTTTAATTTAGAAGGTTTCTGTGGTTCCCTTCCCATCTAATATCAACAGACCTGTCTGTTGATATTGGACTAAATATCACGTAATTAATAACTGAACAGGGCCACAACCGTAATGAGAAATTTTTGAAAAAAAGATAAATAGTACCCTATTCTTTGACTTTTCATAATTATAATAATTTGAACCTATTTCGAACATTACGTGGGTGAAGGTTTCTGTGGTTTCCCTTACCATCTAATAATAACAGATTTGAAGGTTAATATTGGACTTAATAGCACGTAATAAATAACAAAGAACGGCCACAGCCGAAAAATTTTAGTGAAACATAGTAGTCTTTTTCTATTCAAATTTTTTCAAATCAATAAATGTCAAAGAAATTTCAATTTTCTCAAAAGTTTTGATAAAGCTACGAATGTCGTGGCGAAACGTCAACTTTTTAATAAAATCGAGTTTTTTGAGATTCAACAAGCTTGTTATTGCTAATAATTATCAAGAGATTATATATATATATATATATATATATATATATATATATATATATATATATATATATATATATATATATATATATATATATATATATGTGAGTTCTACTTGGCCAGAATATTTTAATTTATTGATTTGTAAAGAATCTAGAAAATTTTATTCTCGCTATTTAATACTAAAAAATCAGAGCTTGATGATTGGTTCTCATTAATTAAATGCTTCGCATAATGCATAACTTTTTATAATTAAAACTACGTTTATATTCTGAAATTATAATCTGAAAATTTCTGAAATTTCTATTAATCTAAATGTTCTTTCTACCATTAATTTAATTTTCTATGGACATTTTTTCAATGAATATTAGATCTATTATTCTTAATATATTTTTAGCAGGTACCCACTTTGAACACCTGCTTATTAAAATGGGTGCGATTAGCGATTAGGTAGTTTCGTATGATTTCTTGGATGGGATTATTTTTTTTACTAATTGGTTGAGGATCAAACCCCCGGAGGAAGAAAAAAATTTTGTTTACACTATAGGAGGCTCAATTTTTGAGTAATAGGGTTGAAAGTTGGTAGCTAGATAGTCTTTCTTCTCATCTTGGATGGAATTGGTTGTGATACGAAGCAATTAGGGAGTTGAGCCACAGGAGAGAAAAGTGGTTTTCACACGATAAAGGGCACTATTTTGGAGCAATAGGTTAGAAAGTTGGTAGGGAGATAGTTTTTTATGTTAATCTTGGATGGGATTATTGATTTTGGTATGAATCGGTTAGGGGTTTGAGCCACAGGGAAAGAAATAAATCTTGTTTATAAGATAAAGGGCGCAATGTTGAAACAATAGGGTTGAAAGTTGGTTATCTTAATTCAATTTTCAACTGGATACGTTATGAAATCCTGTTTTTCTGATGCAGCTTGCTGCGATAGAGTTTTCATATATTATTACCGGTTTGGAACGCTACATTGATATTATTTCGCGAAAGAAGTGACTCAAGCTTCATGCTGACAGGGGTAAATTGAGGTCCTAATACGCTAATTGCAATTTATTTCTTTGGGCTTTCGTAAAATTTCAGAAGGCGATTTCAATTCCGCCCCGTCGTTCAGAAATTATGCACGCATTTAGAAAATTGCGGTTTCATTCACGTTAAAAAATTATTCAAATCCGAAAACGTTCAACAAAATCTCATCGAAATAGTTGTGTTACTCTCATAATTAGCAATGGTATCATGTCATCTGGAAACGATGAGGGTATAATTAAATCACTCATTCTACTTGATAACAATATGGAGTTTTCGATTACCCAACTATGGAATCATTAAAAGTCGATTATGACAAGAATCACGTTGTTTTTTTGCTTTTTTTTTAATACTTGAATTAATTCCCGTTGATGTGAATCACATATTTCGCATTTTTAATCACACGTAAGTGATTTGTCCTAGATGTTCTTTTAACAGATTTTTAGTTAATTCACAAAGTGTGTATACAAACCCATCATCCGCAGTTATTTATTTAACTATGCATCAAAGTATTTAGTTGACTGTTTAGTTTATAGTCGAGCGTGAAGAGGCTAGGAAGTTTGAGAAGGCCATTATCTGCTTTGTTGCTTTGTTTTTCTCGATTGTATGAATACATTTTTCAAATATAAGACGTACTTTCTGGTTAGGTGGTTGTCAAATATAACAGTAATCATAATCGGCGGTTGGCAAGTTGTGAAGGCTCCTGCCTGTTTTATAAAATGTTAGCAATATGCATAAATATGACTATCTATTCTAACACTGACCATGTTATTAATTTTGTTTGAAAATATTTTGTAATTGTGTCTTAGTTTTTTTGTCGCAAAAAGTCAAATATTTTGGTTAGCTAGTCATTGGAGATATTTCGTATTTGATAGCAAATTACGAATTTTGCAGGATAAACTCAACGAAGTATCTTTTTAATGCCAATGCAGCAAATTGAAAGCTTTGCTGCCTTTACAATATTCTGTTTAAGTAGTATTTAACTTTTGCACTGCATCCAAAGTAAACAGTAAAGTGCGGAAGTTGTTTTTGTATCAATTTTATACCTCCTTTACCACAATTTTTGAGGTTTTCTAATTTTCTTCTATATATATATATATATATATATATATATATATATATATATATATATATATATATATATATATATATATATATATATATATATATATATATATATATATATATATATATATATATATATAATGCCTAAATATATTTTGGCATGTCCGGAGTCCTATAAGACCAAAAAGCTAAAATTCAGGATTGTTCTTGCGGAAAAAAAACTATCAATATTTGATATAGTTCAGTCCAAATTGTGCCGAAATAAAAGGCGAGGAGATAAGAGAAATTGTCATTACTGGTGACCAAATTGTGGAAATTAATGATGAACAATATATCTACAGCTTTTAGAGGGTGTATGGTGCTAGAAAAAGTTTCTATAATAATAGTTGGTTTTTATTTTTTCACTTTCCTCTTGAATTCCGAATAGATTTCTTCTATTGGATTTTGTGTTGAGTGACCTACTTTGATATTACTTGGGCTTAAAATATATGATATTTCATGAGTTACATATATATATATATATATATATATATATATATATATATATATATATATATATATATATATATATACATATATTTGTTCTCCAAGCAACTTACTGACCAGTTTTATACACATGTATATAGACTACTCTCATATATGAGTGAGAAAAGTAAAATAAAAGTAGAATATGTATGTAAATCTTCCATGGTTAAAACGCTACGATTAAATTTTTAACATATATAAGTAGTTACCTCTCGAATATATTGTAAGGTCAGGAAAGTGAGCTGGTGTAAGGATCTGAGCAATGCTCTGTATGAATGCGGAGAGGAAACCCCGAATATATTAAGTACTGTCCTCTTTTTTTATATTTAGTAACCATCCTCATGTGGGATGGCGGGGATTCTCAAATTAATAAGCCACATTTAACTCTAGAAACGAATTGCATCTAATAAAAGGATTGATGAATGTTTTTGTAAACAATTCGATTAGGGCATATGAAATAGGAGAAAGCCTATTACACAACTGACTGTAATGAACGCTCTAGCAGAAATCAATGCAAATTCCCAATTAACTAGTTTGTGCAACCTGATAAGGAATCTTTCACTAAGTAGTATCAGAGCTATTACTATGCCCGGATTGAAATCTATGAAAATTGTCTTTTTCCTAGTCAAATATAAGCCATTCTTCTCAAACCATAAATTGAATCTATTGAGTAATTATATTCATTTCCAAAGCAACTAATGAAGATGTCCTATTTGATCCTAAGTTTTTTATGAATTTGAGCTTAAGACATAAAAATCGTTTTAGTTATTCTGCTTTGTGAGAGAATTTTTAAACGGCACTTCAGTTCTCATTTCCGTCTCCGTTTCAGTCGAACTGTCAGTTCACCCGTTCTTGTCAATTTATTTTCATACGGTCCGTTCAGTTGTCAGTTGTAGTCCATTTAGAAATGATTTTTTTTATTAGTTGATGGGGCTAATACTTGGTGAACATTTGTATTTATAATGAAACAATATTTCATTATAATTTGATATACTTAATTGTCGCCTTGAATAAATGTCAACGTGATATTTTAGCAAACTGAATAGAGAACGAAAATGAAACAAGAGTTCTGGTAATTCCATCAGTTCTCGCTCTTCTTTTCAATTTTTCTGTCAGTTTTTTTTTTTACACACAGAATGAACTGACAGTTCAGCTGTTCAAAAAACTGAAATGATCGTTTAAAAAGTTTATTACAAAGCAGAATAATAATCATGTTGAAAATCCCTTATACATGTAAATACAAACTCCCAAATGTATACCGACATTGTTTTATCGTTGTATACAACGGAAACAGAGAAATTACAAAAGAAGAATAGAGTATACTGTTAATTAGTTTAATTGTATCTTCAGAATGCTTAATGACAATTTCGCCAACGAGCATATGGCTTTAATTGCGGCCCATGCTGACCGGTAATGTGCTTATGATTACATGTTAAAAACCATAGAAAACACATCTTCCTGCTTTGAAATTGTCTCTTTAATAAGTTTTTAATGATTTCTTGGTTATGAACCCGTATAACCTGCCGTAACGTTACTGATTGAAAACTATATGGAACTTCTATATCCTATACAAAACGACGAAATTTTCTTTTCGCATTTCACCAATTTCTTCAAATTTCCCGCAAGAAATGCAAAATATTAGGCATGCTGAACTAATTGAATCCCCTCTAAGTATTGTATTTCAGGCAAGTAGTTAAATGATGTTTTGCGTTATTATTATCAAAATATGCATATTTGTTTATCAAATTTCTAATTATTTATACCTAATCGGGATATTGGAACTTCGATTCAAGACGAAGTTTCTTAGTATACATCACGCTACAGACACTTGAAACTTTTTAACTTTAAAACTAGACCTTAAATTGACAGTACCTAGTAGTCATAATACTTTATAACCTTTCTCATTAATTCAATAACCAGTGTAAATTTTATTAAGGTATAGTAACAGTGTATTATTATAGATTTAGTATGATTTTGAAGAAGAGAATTGACTAAATTGTTCATGAATAATCTACTATCTATGTGTAAGATGAATATCAGCGATCGAAATGAGTAATTAAAGGAAAT